>JAECUM010092938.1:0-247204 GCA_016617855.1 Megalonaias nervosa
TCACATTCACCATATAGACGCACAAGTGTTCCTACTGTTTACCATTGTGGAACACTTCAAGTACAGTGTCTATGACTGAAAAAGAAGACACTGTATTGGGGTGCGGATACATCGTATACTCGAAGTAATGGTGTTATGCAGCTGTATCATCGGCTTTAGGTAGGATTTTTCTTCCAGACGAAGATAAAACAGCTAGCTTTAGCTGATATCTCATTGTCTCCGCAATAATAGTTGCATACGACTGTATTACTATATTTACCTCCTAATCAATCATTATCATCGGTGAATGATTTTTGAAAGAAACCGAGAAAAGAATTGGAGAAATGTTTGCAACGAGGGAATGAAGCAAAAGAAGCATTTGATCTACAAAAGCAACAATAATAACAACAGCGGATAAAAGAAGAGGAAGAGAAGAGGAAAACTTTGAATTGTGAATGGTAGAAAGAATAGAGTGAAGACGAAACGGCGAGTCAGTTACAAGAAATTTGCAAGGAAATAAAGTATCGGACACAAAAGTGTCAGACTTCCTTGGCTGAACCTAGTACAAAGAGACATGCACTAGCCAAGATTTCTAAACCTTCCATCGCTATATCCATTATCATAGCTACTGAAATACCAGCAGTAGCAACAGCTACTACTACCACTACGAAAGCAGCAGCACCAACAAGAAGATGTAGTACTTGGCCCTGGAAAAGGATTAAGACAGTTAAAGCTGATGGGTTTTTTTCCTTGGGTTTTTTTGTTTTTTTTTATTTGCTATTCAGAAAATGCCAACGGTCGTCATCAGAGTCACCTTCATCTCTTGCAAAAGATACAATGATTGCCAAACCGTGTAAAACTTACATCGCTTCTCATGATAGCATGTGTACGTGTGTGAATGTTTAATCATCTTTTCTACAGGAAAAATGTAGACAAAAGTGGCTATTTTCAATCTTATATTATCTGTGCATTAGAATCACGTTAAAAATTCAAAACCCTTCACAAAAGTTCATTTTCTTCTTCGGTCTTCTTCTCTGTCACTGTCCGCCTCTTATTTCACATTTTTAAATTTCTTTACTGCATTCGGTTCTTTCTCTTCATTATTTTCCAGTTGTCTTTCCTTCTTGAATTTCTTGACGGCCATGGGTTCCTCTTCTTCTTCTGTTTCTGAAGAACGCTCTCCTCTTGCTTGTCATTTTCCATTTTACATTTTGAAGAACAATGATACTGATAACAGGTATCTTTTCTTCTTTTGTCTCGTCTTTCTCCTGTCTTTCCTTTTTATGGCGCTGTGGAATCCTGAAGCCAATTCTCCAGCAGACATAGCAAGTGTCTAGACTTTTATCTCGTGAGGAGTAGTTCGTAGTCTTGTCTAAAGTGTATGCATTGGAATGACTCTATGTAAATCTCTGACGAGAAGGGCAATCTATTTTCGTTCTTCCATCTTCTTCACAGTCTGAAAGCTGAATAAATATATGCCGTTAAGGTGAGAAGTTCTCTCTATATATAGGAAGAGAGGATGAATGTAAATCTTTGCCATGATCTTAAACTAAGTAACACAAAAGGTGAAACAAGATTAGTACACTTCAACAAATAATTTATTTCTGTAAGTTATAAAATGAAAATTCGAGAGGAACTTACAGTTTGTGAATCAAATCCCAAATAATCCTAAATTTTCTTTCACAATTCCAAACGTATAGAGTATTCCAAATGAATTTCAATCTGGAGCTGATGAATCAATGGTCTTGAAGGTGCCGACACACCAATGGTTTTATTGTTTCACAATGATATAATCCAGATTGTCTTTAAATGAATTCACAATAATACCACGTCCAACAATCCAATGACGACTTTAACATCATCTGTGGGAAAAGCCACGTTTCGCTTCTCCGAGCCAGTGGACGACACATGTTATTGATGGATGAACTCTGCACTACCAAAAACAAGTATCATGCAGGCTACTAACAGCTGTAATAAGATGTGCTTAGCGGGACCATAAACGTGGGTCGGAATTATACCAAGAAAAATGGAATGGAAGAGGATTCGAAAATCGGACAAATTAAAGCTGAAATATTTTTACAGAAAGCGGGCATTTCCAAACAGACCGTGTGTGGTATTACTGAAAAGCAAAACCTAGACTTGTTGGCTCTTTGCCATTGGTTGGAAGTGTTTCTTCAAGTCGTTCGTGGAGCTCTTGTTTTTCGCGGAATAGAATTCTCAAATGGGAAATGCTTTCATGCGTATTATAATCAAGTGCATTTCGATGACATTACCAAAGTCACAGAATCTTGTGAATACTAATATTATTGAGATAAATATGAGCAAGGCTTACCAATCAGGAGCAACGCATTCATTGTTGAGAGACATACCGTGGATGTTTTACGTCCAGACCATGCATTCCTGACGGAAAAGAACGAATTTGTTGCTTTCGTGCAAGCGAACCTTTGTTGGTCCCACTTGTTGAAACAAGGTCAACAACAGAAAAGCTCCTGCGAATTATTGAGATTATGCTCAGCTTGACTGTCGGTATCTTATTCGAACCAATAACCCAAAGGCACACATTTGTCCAGGTAAAAAAAGAAGCTGTTTTTATGACCAAGTCGTTGACTTTGAGTACCAGTGTTACATTCACAATAATGAGAATGAAATGGAGGACGACTTAAAGGAGGACAAGTACAAATACAAACGAAACAAGTGTATTTTATTTTTTGTGAGTTTGAATGTACGCAAGTTATTAGATTCATGTCCCTAATATTTGCGTAGTTCGTCTTGCTCCTTAGAAGTGAATACAAGAGCCAATATTTTTGTACTGTCCCAATTGTTGTAAGATTCAAGATGGACGACAAAAACATTTCGGAGACCCCACATTCTTTCAGACTTTGCTGAATGGATTTTATACATTACCAATACCACTTGGAGCGAAGAGAAAATCAATCGTTACGAGGACTGTCATCGATATGATACAGTCATTGTGCACAATTTCTCGCGATACGACAGACAATTTCGTTTGAAATATTATTTCGAACAAGGCAATAAATGTTCCACAGTCATCATGAACGGAGGCTAACCCATGAATATCAAAGCAAAACAAGCACAATTTAAAGAGTTATTTGATGACGCCTTTGAGTAGAATTCCTAAAACTTTTGGAGAGACAGAAATAGCCCAAGGTTATTTCTAACACCTATTCAATGTCAAAGCTAATCAGCTCATTGTGTTCCACATTTGCCTGACATTCAGTATTACGACCCTGATGGTATAACATAGAACTACGAGACGTACTTTACGCTTGGTACCATTTCATTTTCAAGACGATTTGTTGAAATATTGTAGATCTGATGTGGATATTTATAGCATTGTTGAAGAAAAGTTGGAGAATTATTTATGCATGTCGGAGGTGTCGATCCTTTCTACAGTCGATAAAGTGAATGGTTTAGTCTGTCAAAAGAAATTCATGCCTAATTAGCTATAATACTAATATTATCTCTCGGTTATCTGTAGATATTTCTCCAAAACTTTGCTCTGGCGCCATTACTTTTGTGAAAGTGAAGATAAATAGATACAACTTGCTAGAAAAGGTTGACAAAAGAAGAAGGTGGATGTCTGCGATACAGATGCCATATGAATTCCAGGGATCTTTATTTCCTGGATGCCAGAGTTCACCATGGAGTTGTACGAGTAAAGATAACAACAATGCCTGAGGTAAGAAAGTCCAGGATACCACGCGAAAGAAACGTGGGAGTAAGTTTACGATCGACGTTGCAAAACCGATCCAGAATTCAGACACATTTCGGGGAGTAAAATGTAGCAGATATCGAACCTTTGAATCCACTCGACAGTTTGTTCGGGTGACGACCAAATGCAATACGCACGCAGCACGATAAAAGACGACATCTCAGAGAGGAGAAACCTGATATATCGATGTGTATTCCTCTTATTATGGGGTGTGCAGATATGCTAAATTTAGTACTTGTCATCCTGAAATAATGACAGAAATGTTCTAGATGTTCTACGTAAAATACTCGTCAATACGAAGGGTTGAAATGCAAAGTTTTACCACCAACTAGATTGTACTATCCTGTATTACCACACCACTGCCAAGAAAAACTAATGTTTCTTTTATGCCGTGGTGTTATGAACATGTAATCAAGATCAGTCTTGTTTCCATAAGAATGAAGAAGATCGTGGATGAAGGATGAATTGTTTCATGTTCTGGATCTTGGATATTAACTGTTAAAATATACGAAATTTGGCACTTTCCTACCACGGAACAATACCGAAAAGATAGCAGCTACAATAAATAAATCAAAGACGAAATTGAGTTATACGTGGAGTAAACTGGCACAGTTTCTGATATTAGCGAAGCCGTTTCATTGAAAAGGTGGACGACAGAGGAAAACTCATGAAACACGAGGTAATCCTCAGTGAAGATTTGATCGTGGAACGTAGTCAAATTACGAAAATGTCAATGCAGTTTGACATTGTATAATGCTTTGGAAATATTTAGATGATAGATTCCCTTGCCTTGACAGCGACAGTTATATGTAGAATTATCACCCTCATAGCCATCATCTAATCATCGACAGGGACCTTTTAGGCGCATGAACTGACAAACACCCATGAGACACTTTTGCTAACGGAGGCAGGAAAAGTTAAGCATACCAATAGAGCGACCGACCGGGACGTGTGCATACCAAGTGCAAAGTCAAAGAAATAACGTTAAACTCTCGTTCCATTCAAGTAGTTCAATTTGATTTCTTACAAGAAACGTAACAGTCCGGGTAAGATCAAGATTTTCGCGTGAAAATGTTGGATACACACAAAATTATACGTTTACAAACCACAAAATTTTCAGTCGACATTTAGAAAAAGTCTTTCAGATTGTGTACCAGAACGAGTGCGACTTCCAATTCATGAATTGGACACGATGAGCAGTATGAAAAGGGGGAAAGTTACAAGACAAACAATTCAATGCGAATATAAACACCGACCTAGAGATATGATTAATAATTCAACCCTGCAACAGGTCCCACTATTGACTCAAAGATCAAGTTGGATGTCAAAGCAATTTCACCGATAATGACGAATTCAAAACTGTCATTTAATGAGGAGCCGACTACATAGTCCAAGTTCAATAATGAACTTAAGTGTGATGCTGTGCCTTGCGACCAAAGTAATGCCTTACACTGCAACATTAGCGATGCAGCGCTACCTTGTGTTTCCTCTACCACTGTCGAAAGCAATGTCGTTGTGTGCCTTACCGCTCTAAAAGCGAAAGCGATGCAACACGAACTTTCTGCTTTGCTGATAAAGTGATACTGTAAGTGTATCTATGTATGGATCTCATCCATGCACCCACAGAATGATTTGGATGCCACTACCTCATCAAGATGTACAAATCAAATAAGAATACATATTTCCTATTGTTTTACCTGGCGATTGTAAAACTGAAAGTCGGCTACTAATGTTCAAACAATGGCCTAACGATCTGGATGGAATACCAAGCACCAAAACGTTAGCCAAAGCTGGATTTTTTTACTCTGACGAGGAGGCGAAGCACAGTGTCTCAGTTGTGGTGTGAAGATCCACAAATGGGAATATAATGATTCAGTTTTCCTGGGACATATCAGATGATCTCGGTGTTGTCACAACCTTCGTTTGGTGTGGCATTATTATTATCCACGAGAGAGAATTAGTAGTTTTACTTATGACCTAAGAGAACTCAGCTACGGTTAGCTGGTAGAGAATCACAGAACAATTGCATCATTTACGACATAGACGTTCAACCACGAATACTGTAAAAACGCTAATCGGTGTAACGATGTTTAAATGAACGGACATTCATCATCAAGTACCTGCCTCTATAAGTCCAGGCAGAGGTTAAAACGTACAAGAATACAAACATTTTATACAAGATTAATCGCCTGAAGACAAGACTTCTTGATGACATGTGATGTGTGGTGAGGTAATGACTGAATTTCTTTGATTACGTGTTTCCTATCAACACCATATGTTGCTTCACAGTCAAATTGCCTTACGCAATCCAGCTGGATAACGGAGCTCATTGGAAGACAGTTTGGTAGAAATCATTCACCATACTCAGATCCTGAAAATGAACAAAGATTAAACGCTTTCATCGCCGATCTCCTGAAGGAACAAGTTTAAGAACATTTGGAAACAAATGATCCTCTCATTTACGAATTGAAAAACCTATCACATACCAATCGTCCAGTGACCACATATACAATGAGAATTCATCTAGGCTATAAGTTTAAAGCTCCACGTCGGGTCAAAACCATTACTGCAAATTTCATCGATCAGTTCAGCAAGGTAATAGAGAGAGCTGGCATATGTATTTTCTGACTTCAGTGGAGAAAAAACGCGTGAAATCTTTCTTGCAACATAGTAAGGAGACTATGCATTGTTCTTCAACTTATTTGAAAGAACTTTTCAAGAAAAGGTCAGGTATGAATTGACGACCTATCATTACCCGTGAAAACAAAAAAAAATCTTAAACATAATAACCATTTCCTTATAAAATGTGTGTTTCTTGGGCATTTTGTATTTATATGGACATAGGGTGGGTGTATAAACATTCCCTTAACCTGTGTAAATATTTGTAAAACAAATTAGAAGAATGATTCATTTAGGTTTGCGCGATTTCTGTTCCATTAGTATTTGTTGTGAAGGTTGTATTCTGTGTGTAGATGTTTTCCTTCACATCCATATCTTTTCAATGTAAAATCTCGTGGCAAGGTCAATGAACACACCGCTATAGTCCTAAATTAAGACAGCAAGAAGCAACACGCAGTATTACGAGAGCTGGAGATGGAATTAATGATCCCAGGCCCTGAAAACAATGAAAGGCTTGGACCTTAACATTGCTTCAGGGAGGAGTTTACGAGCCCAGGAAAGAAGAACTACACTTCTGCTTTTATGGGAGAAACAATCAGCCTCAAAGACAGCAGGGCAAGGGAGGAAAATCGAAGGTACGACAGTGGGAGCGAATTAGAACGCAGACTCGAACGATACCCTGTACCACTATCGTTATATCCCATCCAGCAACAACTCCACCCTCAACACCACCACCAACAACAACAACAACAATTCCAGCCACGGTAGAACCGAGGAAGGAACCTCATACCTGCAACGCATGTGATAACAACGAAACAAAGGGCAAGTCAGGGGGAGGGAGGAGGAAAAGAAGGAAGAAATTATTAAAAGAGGCATAAGAGGTTAACAGTATAAAGTGGCTGCTAGTAAAAAATCCTAACCCCATCCACAACAACCAAGTATAGCAGCAGAGCCACAGTAAGCGAGCACAATTCAAGGATCAAAGATACCCAAACCCCAAAATGCAGCAGTACCGTCACAATCTGTGATTTAAAACCAAGGAGCTTCGACTACACACACAGCGGCCACACCAACGTATCGAAGACGACTTCCGCCGAGCTATCTTACCCGCCTAAACATACATCAAAGAAACAGATCTCAATATATCTGCATGATCAAACAGTGGGACTGGGTAAGCTGACAGAAAAGCAGCTTGTTATCACACAGAAGATTTCCGGATAGTGTCAGCAGCTACTAAGAGACTACAGTGTGAGGGACAACTTGAGCGGCTCATGTGAAGAAAATTCCTGAAATCAACGGAAAACATTGGAGCATTTGGGGAGAAAGAGAGTGGTTGCTCCTTCCCCCTTAGCCAAGCCGACTGCAATTTAGAGAATCTTAGAACCTATCGTTCCAACTAGTCACAGTTTGGCCTCTTTTGAATGACCTGGACGTGGCTGACCTAACTGATCCTGACAGTATGAAGGCGCGGACGAGACGCAAGTTTGAGCCTCATAAACAACGGAGTCCATTCCTGTTCCCGTCCTCCATCAGTCGAAAAGAATACTCGAATATTATATAATTAAGATCACAGAAATTTAACGTGTCACTCAGAATTGGTGTTGTTTATTTTTTTCAGAATATGTATGTACACTGTGTTCACCAAATTCTATAAATATACAGTGTAAGAAAATTTACAACTGATCAGTTTGAACCTAATTACGAAATATGGCCTACACACAGCTGGTCTTAGGGAATTGCCCGAAAGTAGACAACTGATCAGGATTTGATAGTACATCTATGGTGTCTCGTAGCGATTCCTCTGACGTTCGGGGACTCAAGCCGGCTTTCTCCTTTTCCTCGTCCAGACATGTCAGTTAAGCATGCAGTGCATGCATTATAGCGTTCGACGAAATATTAATGTGCCCACAGCGCAATCCCCGACGCGCGTGTTTAAACTTGTCGAGTGGTGATTCCTGTTTCCCACTCGACGATTCATTAATAGGTAGGTGCATGCCTACATTAATTAGTCGAAAAAGGTGAACTCATCCTAGATTGATTGATTGATTGGTTGACTGTCTTGCCATTCATCGTGAACCTGTAGTGAAGAACGAAAACTCAACATTGCAAGGTGGTCATGCTTATGGAACCATCAACTCGATGGAAAGAGCGGAGCAACTCCTGTGTCGAGTAACAGGAGAGGAAATTCCAGCGCATGAACCAAAAGAGGATGAAGATCCAGGGGAAATATCGCCACATGTGCCTTTTAGACTGAATCCCTGAGGAAGAAGAGAGGAAAGACATGGGGATGGATGTTATAAAGCCTAGATTTATGCTCGTGGTCTCCATCAAAACAAGTTGGACGAAAAGATTTCTGTATGCGACGCCGGTCCCATGAGGCGTGTTGGCCATTACTTACTGTGTAGTGGCATCAAAAAATCCCTGCTTTTTCAGGGTCACCCAAAGCTGTGTAAAGACAGACATATTTACCAAAATTATACGTTTGTGCGCATGTATATATTTGTGTATGTCTACGCTGTCTAAACTAAAAACTCTTACCCCATTTTCATGTGTTTGTATGTGTGAGAGGGTATAGTAGTGTGTCTATGAATACTTCCTACCATTGTGCATTATGGTATATTTTTGTGTGTGAGAGTGTGTGAAAACACTCCCTCCCATTTCGTTGGATAGTAGAAGTGTGTGCTTGGATTGTAATAAATAAATGGGTGCTGGATAGGAGTGGTGCGTTTTTGGAGAGTATATGTGTGTGCTAGAAATCGTAGTTAGTTAAGCTGTGCAGCCCTAATATTCATGGATTCCATATACAGAGATCAGATGTACAAGCCTAATATCCATGGTATCCACGTATAGAGACAAGATGTACGGGTCTTATGTACAACGCATCTGTGTATAGGGATAAAATACACAACCCTATTGTCCATGCCATCTATGTATAGAGATAAAATGTACAGGCCTAATATAGAGATTAGATGTATATAACTAATGTCCATGACATTCATGTATAGATATAGTATTTGGATAAAGTTCTGTCAGGAGACCCATTCATGTCCAGATTATTCTGTGAACAGAGGTGAGTTTATTTGCTTCTTTAAGTTATCATTTAAACCACGCTTGTATATATGGTGGATTCTATATCTATGTTACAAATATACGCTTCCCCCCCCCCCCCCGGCTGGAGTAGTGCTGGTTTCCCGTTCTTGAGGACTTCAGGTGGGATGCCGTCGCTCCCAGCGGCCTTCCCACAAGCGAGGCAGTCGATGGCTTTTCTTAGCTCTTCCAGGGAGGGCGGAGTGTCTAGTTCCTCCATGACTGCCAGGTCTGGGATGGCGTTCAGGGCAGTGTCGGTGACGACGTTTTGGGTTGCATACAGCTCAAGATAGTGCTCAACCCAGCGCAGCAGTTGTTTCCCCTGGTCTGTGATGACTACGCCCGTCTTGGACTTGAGGGGGGCGATCTTGAAGGATGGGGGACCTGTCGCCTTCTTGATACCCTCGTACATGCCTCTTGTATCCCCAGTGTCGGCAGCTGTTTGTATGCTGGTGCAGAGGTTCAGCCAATAGGTGTTGACGCAGTGGCGGTCGGTCCGCTGGGCATTGTTCCTGGCAATCCTGAGGGCTTGCAGTGTACTAGAGCTAGGCGCAGCCTTGTAAGCCAGAAGGGCTTTCCTCTTCGCCTCAGTCACGGGCTCCATCGCCTCCCAGCTGGCCTTATACCAGTCGGTATTTCTGCGCTCCTTCTTCCCATAGGCAGTAATGGCTGAATTGTACACAGCGTCTCGGAGGTGGGACCACTTGGAGTCGATGGTGTCATCAGGTGTCTCTTTGGTGAGAGCCTCCTGCAGCTTGCTGATGAACTGCTGCGTCTTCTCTGGTTTGCTTGCACAGCATGTGTTTATGCGTGAGCGACCCTTCTTCTTGGCGTGGCGCTGCTTCTTGGGTATTATTCGCACCTTGCTGGCCACGAGGGAGTGGTCCGTGTCGCAGTAGGCGCTGTGGTAGCTGCGGGTGAGGAGGACACTGGCCAGTTCCGCACGCCTTGTGATGACGAGGTCTAGCTGGTGCCAGTGGCGGGAACGTGGATGTCTCCATGACACCTGGTGGATTTCCTTGCATTTGAAGTAGGTATTGGTCACGCATAGGCTGTGGGAACAGCACATCTCCAGCAGTCGCTGACCGTTCTCATTGATCTTGCCCCTTCCATGACAGCCGAGACAGGTGGGCCAGGCCTCGTGGTCAGCTCCCACTCTAGCATTGAAGTCTCCTAGTAGGTAGAGGCCTTCATTGTTGGGGATACTGGATATTGCATGATCCAGAACCTCGTAGAACTGGTCTTTCTCCTCTAGGGTGGAGCAGAGGGTTGGGGCGTACACGCTCAAGATGTTGACTGGGCCTGACGATGTTGACAGCCGGAGGGCAAGGATCCTCTCAGTGCCTGATGATGGAGGCTCAATGAAGGCGACGAGCGTGTTCTTTACAGCGAAACCGACACCATGCTGCCTAGGTTCATCGGAGGACTTTCCTTGCCAAAAGAAGGTGTAGTTGGTTTCCCTGATGGTGCCGCTGTCAGCCAGTCTGGTCTCCTGAAGGCAGGCAATGTCGACGTTCAGTCGGGAGAGTTCCCTGTCAATTACGGCAGTCTTCCGTGCGTCGTCAATCTGCTGCAGGTCATCGGTAAGTCCAGGACACATGGTCCTGACGTTCCAGCTTGCAAAACGAAGAGCTGGAGTCTTCTTTTCTCTTCTTTAAGTCTTGCCTGCTGCGGAGTTTGTGGCCTGCTTGTCGAGATAGTTCCCTAAGCTCCACGCACCCAGTGAAGCAGGCAGGCCATGGCGGGACAGCACCTTACTGTCTGTGGGCTGCCCAGCTTAAGGCGGGCGGTAGTTGTCCAATGAGACATGGCGGTCTCTCCCACCGTCGGAAGCAATCCCTGGCGCCAAGCTCTACGCCAATCGAGCTATTGCTTATAACCGGTAAACTGCTGCTTCCCGTGTTGAGCCGGCGCCTTATGACGACGCTGAAGTGTCCTCTCCAGTGGAGCTACAAAGCCTGGGCAGGGTAGTATGGAGAATTAGCTATTGCCCATGCAGCAGATCCCCCCTCTCCACGCAGCTGGTGTTCCCAAGGGAACGACAAATGCCGATACAACTTGGCACCAACAGCATCCCAGGAGTTGCCGGAATGACATTGGAGTCAATGTCAGACCGCCTTAGGGACTCCGTCTCCGGATTCTCTGTCGGGGTTTACTCCCTTAGCCTTTCCCGTGAATGGGTATAGCCGCAAGGCAGCGGAGGTTTGGAATCAGAGGTTTCCTTCTACTAGATGAGCAACCATCGAAGGTTTACGAGCCCCATCTACCCGAAGCGACTGGTTTTAAGGCGCCAGTGACCTCCTTCACCCCTTCTCCTGTTAGTGGAAACATCGTCCGCCGGACTTAGAAGCTAAGCCACTCGCGAAGGCTAGGAGCTGGATTTTAGTTGACATACATATATATATATATATATATATATATATATATATATCTATATCTGTATATACACATATATCTATATCTATATATATACATATATCTATATGTATATATACACATATATCTATATATATACACATATATCTGTATCTATATATACACATATATCTATATCTATATCTATATCTATATATATATATATATGGAATAGAAACTAAGCCAACTGACGAACCAACAAGAGGTAATTAAAATATTTTAATATATTTACAGTTGATCTAAGTCATTATTCTGCTTTAGAAATAGTACAACGGACCCACAAACTCTCTCTCTCTCTCTCTCTCTCTCTCTCTCTCTCTCTCTCTCTCTCTCTCTCTCTCTCTTCGGTTTGACTTTAAAACTCTGTCTGTCTGTCTGTCTGTCTGTCTCTCATCCTTTGGTCGGTTTGACTTAACTTTTACCATCATTCATAAGTCCAGAGATATTGTCGGAGAATCCTCTACGTTCGCCATTTCATAGATTTTAGCCCGTATCCTGCTACGATGGTCAAGAGAGAGAGAGAGAGAGAGAGAGAGAGAGAGAGAGAGAGAGAGAGAGAGCTTTGGACATTTTCATATTTAAATAATAATAATCGATTTTTTAGAACATTATGGTATGTTTAAGAAAAAACAAACAAAAAACCATAACATTAAATATATCACAGTATGTGTACCACGTAACCGAGGAATTTACTGGTTTGCAGCATTGTATCATTGATAAACACTGTAGATAAATCCCAAGGAAAGTGCACACGTATCGTTAGGACGAACCATATTCTTGTAGGTTACTTGGTGTAATTTCTATTTCAAGGTTTTAATCCAGCCCAAATTCCTTTTCTCTCTCATTCCACATTTCTGCGCAGTTTGTCCGTTATGAATGAGAGGGGAGGGGAGAACAGCAAGTAGAAAGGATTGTGATGAAAGTGTGTACCATATTAAATTAATTTAGAAACGGGGATTATTAATACTTGTCATCGTTATTTTTCATACGTCACTAGTGACTAATTTGTGGAAATTGATCATTGATCTAGAATCAACTGCAGACGCTCGCGACAATGTTTATATATGCGTATTATTGCGCCATGGGCGGATCACAATTTGATATACCAATAGTACTGGTATATCAAATTGCTTTATACCAACACTTTAAATGCATGTTATTTTTTAATGTATGTGGTATAAATATACATACATATATATAAACGTACAAATAAAGACAATGAGTGATTTCGTTATGCTGTGGAATCAAAGTTTTGTAACCCCCTCTCCCGTCAAAATAGTTATTCAGAGACCAATTAAACACAATTTGTATAGATGCAGTCTTCAGCTTAATGTCTGCCGGATGAAAATATGCAATATCGCACAAGATTGAAAACAAATGTTATGCCTCTTTAAATGTTTGTGAAATGTTGAAAGGGGGATATAGCGTACATGAGAGAATCTACATCGCCGAGGAAGGTTGGAGGGAGATCAAATCTCGTAGAATAAGTGAGAAAGAGAAAGTCTGATATACTCATCATATTCGCTTTAAGTGATGGTGCATTTATTGGGGTAGTTCACTACGCTACACAGCAAGAGAACCTCTCCTCTGGAGACACTACGTAATTGGAAGGTACAATTACACTGGAATGTAAGATTTATCCAAAATGATGTCGTCACAAGCAAAACAAATATTATGAGCATTGTTTATAGACCGTCAAAAGTATCAGGGCGAAAATAGCATGTTGCATTGTAGACTAGTAACTAAATTTAGAATCATCCATTAAAGGTTATGTGAAATTGTAGATTCTAAACTGTAATTGTTTATTTGAATTTTGAAGATGTCATCCTGCTGTCAAGCACAAACACAAAATTATAATAGTGCAACGAATCGTTCATGTCATGGAAATGGTGCACGGAAATTATCATAGATAATGCAATCAGCATAGTTCATTCCAAGAGGCTGCCCGAAAGTCAATTCATAAACGTTAGAATCTAATCTTTTATAGACTATTCACTTCCTCGATTTTTTTTCTACAACTGGATGGGTAAAAGAATAAAGGCCTAAACTGTCTTCAAGACCTATGTTATTTATTGATGAAAATCCTAAACAAAAGACAACCACCACTTCTCAGAAATATAAAAAGCTAAGACAAAGCCCAATGATGATGGAAATTATGAAACTTAAAGAAAATTAAAGACGGATATATAGTGTTACAACTATCGAAATGGTTCATTTAAGAACTATATTAAAACAATGTGTAAAACATATATAGGTGATGGAATGAGACTACCAATGACCGATACTGGTATTTGTGAATTCCATATTGACAAAAAAATTTCAATGGCATAAAAGAAAGCACTTAATTATATGACACTAGTAGCTGTTTAAAAAAGCACCAAAATTATATGACGCTAGTGGATGTCCACGAAAGCACCAAATTATGACATTAGTGGCTATCCAAGAAAACAGCATATTTACTCTCCAACAAATAAATAAGAAAGTTCTTTGATCTTTCAAAACTAACCTAAATTACGAACATATATGTGCCCTGAAATGAAAGGAATTTCTAAACGCATTAAAATGTTTGTTGAGTTTGATATGTTATAATGTATCTAACATTTATCTTTAAATATCATCTGAAATAACTTGGTTTATCAAATATACAATTCAACGTGTTTTTTGTCCTTGATATTAAAGACGACCAAAACAACTTGCACTTCCTTTAAAACCTGTGATTACGTTGTATATTAGAACAAATTTGAGCAATCAGTTTGGAATCATGCACACTTATTGTGCTCCTGTTGCAAGTCTGCAGACGCATTTTATATTGTACTTAGATATTTTTCGAGAGGAAAAACACTTGTTTGGGCTGTTCAGAGGAAATAGAAAGTGCTCATTATTTGGACTATAATATTATTCAGGAACTATTATAAATTATTTGTCACGGTTCTTGAAGGACCAGTAGATTTCCGGTATTCGAATTTACAAGGAACTGTTTATTCATTTAGGACTTTCATATATCTTTCTAAAGCCTAGTTTGGATTGACTTCATCATTCTGTAAGTTCCTCTCATATTTTTTAACACTGATAATTAAACTGTTGTAACAAGATAACCGAGTTGGGATTTCGGATTTACAACGGAACACCTTTGATGGTGATACAAATACAATGTTTATTGATGTATGACTTGAATGAGAAAGAATATTGATTAATACGTGCGTGTAGAAAATCCAAATATTGGACAAATTAACATAATCCGCCCGAACCTAAAAATGCAACAAATATAAATACAAATAAATGACCTTACACAATACAAGGACAAAGGTGAACAATTCACAGTAATATCACACGTTGAAAAGAATGGGTGTTTTACTCAATAGTAAAAAATATATTCACTCAACTAGTGAAAAATGAGATATTGTTTTACTCAGATAGTAAAATGATGAATTGATTGGACAGATATCATACAAAAATATCTTTACACTCCCAAAACAATGGGTATAACAAAACCCCAAAATTAGCCCACGGCTAAAAGATTACATGCATGGAGTAACACAAAACACTCCCGACAAATATCACACTTGGATACCAGTCACACCGGTCAATCAAGCAAGCATCATTGTAGGTAGTCACCGACCACCATTCAATTCCTTGGTCAATCAAGCAATCAGCGCCCACCAATCCGGTCTGCAACGCCCAATCAACTACTACTCGACCAGCAACACTGTTCACTCAGCTCTGCGGCTGCTATGGTTAACTTCTATGGTTAGCTCTTTAGCTGGTACCACGTCGACCACGATCACCATGGATCATTCTGGTCAGCTGAAAATACATCTAACACCGTGTACTACTCATGACACGGCATATAGGATAAAACGTAATGACGTCATATACGGTAAGTTATACAAACCACATTATCGGTACAATAGTACAAAACAATAAACAGGTTCAGAAGTGAACCCGTATCCGATAAGATTCCTATGGTACTAAACGTTTCTTAATAAAATGCAACTTTATATTGTTAATGTATATCTCTTGCTAAGTCACAAACAAGAATAGAAACTATTGCATTATACCACGCAAGCCAAAGCAACATAGAAAATCTACCAAAATAAATGTAGTGGTACAATAGCTGCAACTTACAATATACAAAAGAAATAATATACATAAGAAATTAATAAATTACATATCTCTACAGCTGAAGATGTGCAAGTCCCTAAGTAGACTGCTTACTGACAAGACGTTCCGTAATGTGAAGATATTGTTTTACGGTGAGGCATTTATACACAGACGATGTAGCCTACATCGTCTGTGCGCTGGAAGAATTCGGTTTTTCCTATCGAAAGCACTTCGCACGTGCGGCATAGGATGAACCGAACTCACTGTTTCGAAATAATGTAATATATATATATATATATATATATATATATATATATATATATATATATATATATATATATATATATATATATATAAATCACCTTCGGGTATCGTTGTACACAAGAAAAGAAACCCGAGTACATGTATTTAATAAATAAAGGGATTTATACAATTCCGTGACAACTGTTTGTTAGGTTTTACAAAACGTGTTGGCTTTGCTTCTTTTCTGTTACTTAAGTTTGTGACTTGAGTGTCTTAACAGAAAATTGGGGTCTCGTCCGGGATTGGAATTGTTTTGGAATTTAAATTAATTTTTTGCGGAATGTTTTTACTCACTAATCTTTTTGATTTTACGTAGTGAAACGAACAAGCTTTCACAATGTCATAGAAAGTGGATAATTTTATTTTGAATCCTAGCCAGGAACGGATTCTCCTTGAAAATGAGGGAATTGTTCTAACTTGCCAGACAACATATTATCTTCCAGAGTTAAAGCCATCTTTGCTAAAACAAGAAATAAAATATATTTTAGTTCAATATTTGGTAGAGAAGAATATTTTGAACAAAAGAGCTTTGGGTTTGATTAGTAAGTTGGACTCTGGCTCTAACCTGTAAGGTATGGAATTGAAATTAAAATACAAGAATGATATAAAGTTATGAAAGCTTGAGTTTGAAAAAGAGGAAAGAGAGAGACAACGAAATGGAGATGAAATTACAAATGCAAAAAGAAGAAAATGAAATGGATACGAAGGTGACAATTCGGGATAAAGAAAGAGAGGTGCAAATGCAGGAAAAAGAAAGAGAGATGCTAATGCAGGAAAAATAAAGAAAGAGACAAGTGTGGGAAAAAGACAGGGAGATGCAAATGTAGGAAAAAGGAAGAGACAATGCAGGAAAAAGAAAGAGAGATGCAATTGCAGTAAAACGATAGAGCGAGACAGATACAAAAAGAAGAGTTGCAAATGAAATTGCAATTACAGAAATAGCAAAGAGATACGGAAACGCAATTCAAATTAAAATAAAAGAGACTGGCAAGCACGAAGTATACCACTCATGACAGTTCAGTTTTTGATGTTGCAAAAAATATTAGATTGGTACATTCTTTTAAGGAAAAAGATTTAGATTGATATTTTTCACATTTTAAAACAATAGCCGAGAAGTTGAAATGGCCAAGAAAGCATTGGACTTTATTATAACATGGTGTGCTTTTTGGCTTAACTAGTGAAGTTTTTACTTCACTGTCATTACACACAAGCTCTGATTATGACTTGGTCAAGGAATGTATCTTGAAAGGTTATGAGTTGTTACTTGAAGCATATCGACAGAGGTTTCGAAATTACAAAAAAATAAAATAACCAAACCGATGCCGATTTTGCTAGGGAAAATGAACAAATATTTGATCGGTGGTGTGCATCTAAAAAGGAGGGGAAAGATTATGGCAAACTCAGACAACTCATATTAGTCGAAGAGTTTACGAACTGCGTCCATAGTAACGTCAAAATTTACATTGATGAACACAATATAGATATTTTAGAAAACCTTGGATCACAAAGTTTCATTTGCCAATACGTTTTCCTCTCAGCAAATGGTAAGTAAAAGACCAAACCAGCCTCAAGCTAGTACTTACAAATTTCAATCTGGTACAACTAATAAGAAACCATAATGTTAATTTAACATCAGACTTAGTTCCAGGGCCAGTAACTTTTGGCGCCGTGAACTCGTTACCCTTTGAGGGTGTTCGTTTATTGATCGGCAATGACTTAGATGGAGAAAAAGGCGTGATTAATCAACTTGTAACTGACAAGCCTTGTTTGGATCAAAAGGCTGATCCTATCGAAAATGAAATCCCTGATTTATATACCGCTTGTGCTGTTACTAGAGCTATGGCGGATGAAGTAGATCAGCATATTGTTCCTTTGGCTGACACTTGTATTTATCAGGCTTTGATGGTGTCACTTTTGCTTCTGTTACTGATCAATCAAAAGGTATTGATCATTGTGATCCTCTTTTAACCACTCATTCTCTTACGTCTAATCAGGGTGGCAAACGACACTCGCTTGTCGTCGAACAAGAAAATGATCCCGAGTTTTCCTGTTTCTTTCAGAGGGCTATTAGCGAACTGTCTCCCCAGAGGTACCAACTTGCCATTTTTGAAAACTGGGGGCCTTATGAGAAAATAGAAACTTCCCGAGCTACCCGTTGATGACAAGTAGTCATTTAGCTGTCAAATTGTAGTACCTAAGTCATATAGACAAGAAATTCTAAGTCTAGCCCATGGAACTTCCTTTGCTGGTCATCTGGGATTCAATATGACCTACCACAAAGTCTCATATAATTTTTATTGGCGTAAAATTGAGAGTGATATTTCTGACTACTGTTGATCTTGCCACACTTGTCAAATGGTACGAAAACGTAACCAAAAGAAAACTAAAGCTATATTTACAACTATTTCCTTGACGAACCATTTAGCAGAATAATGGTAGATAGCGTAGGTCTTTCACCCAGGACCAAGTCAGGCATCCAGTACTTGTTGACCATTATGTGTGCGTCAACAAGGTTTCCAGAGGCAATTCCTTTACGGAATATTAAGACTAAAACTATAGTCAAGGACTTGATAAAGTTCTTTACACTTTTTGACCTTCCTAAGTAGATCCACTCTGATCAAGGTTCTAATTTTATGTCAGGGATCTTCTAGCAAGTTATATATAAACTGGGTATTAAACAGTTGAAGTCCTCTGCCTATCACCCTGAAAGCCAGGGGGCGTTGGAAAGATTTATCAGACCTTAAAGAATATGATAAGGTGATATTGATTTAATACCAGAAAAGATTGGGACGACGGTGTTCACTTATTCTTTTATGCCGTTAGGGAGTCGTTTCAAGAGTCCTTTGGATTTAGTCCTTTTAAACTTTTTTTGGACACACTGTTCATGGACCATTGAAGTTGTTGAAAGAGAAACTTCTTTTAACAGAAGAATCTGTGATCAATTTACTTGATTTTGTCTTTGATTTTAAATACAAACTATCGAAAGCTTGTGAAATGGCAAGAAATAATTTTCAGTCTACCCTATCACAAATGAAATTGAGGTATGACAAAACTACAAAGAAAAGAACATTTCAACCTGATGATGATGTTCTAGCTCTTGCCCATACCCAAGAGTCCACTTCAATCGAGGTATTATTGTCCCTATACAGTTAAAAAGAAAGTAAGTGATTTTAATTATATCATCAATACTCCTGAGAGGCGGAAAGGGGAACAACTTTGCCATATCAATATGTTAAAGGAGTATGATGATCGAGATAGCTCTGTAAATCAATTAATAAATTTAGTTGTTCCTGTCCCATACAATGACGATTTAAATGATGACGTACAACCTAAATATCATGACTTTGGTTCAATCAGTCTTCAAAATTCTGAAATATTAAAAAACCTGGACAATATACTTTAACATCTACAGCCAGAGGAGAAGAATGAGTAAAAGCAGCTAATACGTGAATATGTGCACTTTTATGCCTGATGTTCCAACTTGAACAAACAAAATTAACTGCGATGTTGAAAATATAGATTCTAATACTGTAAAACAACACCCATACAGGATGAATCCTCTTAAGCATGAATGTTTGAAGAAGAAAATTGAATATTTGTTGGAGAATGACTTTACTGAGCCAAGCAAAAGTAACTGGAGTTCGCCGTGTATTCTTGTGTTGAAACCAGATAATTCTTTCCAAATGTGTACAGACTACATAAAAGTGAACAGTGTCACCAAAAGCTGATTCATTTCCAATACCGAGAATTGATAACTGTATTGACAGGATTGGAAATGCTAAATATGTCACCAAGTTTGAGCTGTTCAATGGATTCTGGCGGATTCCACTTAAGGACAGAGCAAAACAAATTTCGGCTTTTGCAACTTCAGATGGACTCTATCAATACAAAGTGATGCCATTTGGTATGAAGAATTCTCCTTCTACATTCCAGTGCTTGATGAATATGGTAACATCTGGTATAAATGGCTGTGACGATGTAATTGTCATTATTTGCAACGATTACTGGAAGGATCACCTTTAAACTATCCTGACAAAATTCTTCGTTCGCTTGAGTGAGAAAATATTGACAGTTAATCTACACAAAAGTGTATTTTGCCGAGCTTGTGTGGTATTTTTAGGACATATTGTGGGACATGGACATGTTAAGCCTGTAGAAGCTAAGGTTAAAGCTATCTCTGAATTCCCTGTGCCTATCAATTAAAAAAAAAAAAAAAATAAAAAATAAAAAAAAAAAAAACAACTGATGCGTATGGCTAGATATTGTCGGAAATTTTGCTCAATTTTTTCCATAACTGATAAGCCCATGACCAATTTATTAAGTAAGAAGACCAAGTTGGACAGGAGGCGTTCGAAAAGTTAAAGGTCATACTTCCGAATCCACCTGTTATTTCAGGACGAGATTTCAATCAATCATTTAAAGTATATGTTCAGTTCAGGAAGATAAAGATGGCGTGGTTCATCTAGTGCGGTATTTCTCAAAAAAGGTGAATAAGCACCAGAGAAATTATTTCACTATTGAAAAGGAATATTTGGCTCTTATTTTGACTTTACAACACTTTTAAGTGTATATTAATTCGGCTCCGATTGATGCATTCAGTGAATACAACCCTCTTATTTTCATCAACAAAATGAAAAATATAAACTAGATGTTGTTGATTTTGAGTTTGATGTTGCAAGAATACAACATCGACATTCGGCACGTGAAGAGAAAAGAAAATGTAATCGCAGATGCACTTTCACGTGTATAAGATTTTATATTGCTTTATTTTAAATGCATTTTGTACATTCATTATACCTCTTCTTTTGAATTTTTTTTCATGTGTGTATTCGATTAATATGAAAAAATGAAAGCTTTATTGCATAAATATCGCTTTCTTTATAAGGGGAGATGTTATGTACATGATTTTAGCTAATTCTTATAATTCTGATTCATGGCTTTAATGCTTACAGAATATCTTTAGTTCAGTTTGGCCTACGTGACTTGAATATAGCATTACATAGAATTTATAGATAGATATTTACGTACGTGTTGTCATTTAGTAATAATGATTTTAATAATAAGACTGAAAATGGTAGCTATGGCATAGTGTCTCGGTGACTGATGAGATATCGATGTTTCCAGAAAAATTCTGTGGCTTCCCGTTGGTTGTGTGAGGCCACATGAAGATTCTTAATTGACACAAAATCAATTGTGTAAGGTGTCACATGGGGTCTATTGCGAAGTGCAGTCGCAATATACGTTGTACATAAGGAGAAAGTTAAGCAATCAGATTCATTCCGACTTTTGGAGTCACGCACTCTTATTGTGTTCCTGTTGTAAGTCTGCAGATATATTTATGTTGTACCTATATATTTTTCGAGAGGAAAAACATTGTTTGGACTGTTCAGTGAATTAGAAAGTGTTCATTATATGAACTCTAATTTTATTTTGGAACTGTTACAAATATTCGAAGGAATTCTGGACAAAACCGTCTTGACAACGTCACGGTTTTTGGAGGACCAGTTCATTTCCGGTATTCAAATTTATAAGGAACTGTTTATTCATTTAGGACTTTCATGGACCTTTACAAGGACTAGTTTGGATTGACATCATAATACTGTACGTTCCTCTCACATTTTTTCATTTCTAACATTGATAATTAAACTGTTTGTTCAGTTTTATAAACCTTGTTGGTTTTGCTTCTTTTCTGTAACTTAAGTTTGTGACCATAGAGTCGTAAAACTTTGCAATAAAATGGGTAGCTTGCCGTTTCTATTATAAAATGGATTATTTTCAATAGATTTTTTCGCAAACAGGCTTTTCATTGCTATATAACTCTATCGCTTTGCAAATACTGCGCCGTCAGTTTTATGGGGAAAACTATATATTCCAAAATTATACATTATATATGTATACGCTATTTGTTTTTGGCATATATATTTCCTGTAGGATCACCAATAGCTCTCTCTTAATTGGTTCTCCCTTATTTATGTTTTTGATTCTGTATTAAAGTTTTCTGATTGCATCTCTTAGCACCTGTTCATCATAAAATATATCGACATTATCATGTCATTTATACTGCTTGTTTATCATGTCATTTATACTGCTTGTTTATCAAGCCATTTACATTGTTCAACTTCTTGATGGCTGATGATACTATTTCATCACGGTTTCACAATTTGTTGTAAATGAACTCTCCTTTTGTAGCTTCTGTTGCAGTACGTACAGTTGTTTTACTAGCACTGGTAAAAGCTAAAGGAAGCAACTGTGCCGTAACTCTTTTTGCAGGACACGATTCAACTGCAAAAATACGTGTAACAGCTGAACAATGTTTCTTAACTGAATCTGATCATTGTAATCTGTTTAATTTATTGCGGAAGTTCTTGTAAAGCAGAAAATATCGGATTGTACGTAGTTGCCTTTTCACTCACTTATCTAACGGTGAAAACTGTTTGGGCAAACGATAAGCTACTAAACTACACGTTAAATATGTTATCCTCGTTAAAGAAAGTTTATTATTATTATTATTATTATTATTATTATTATTATTATTATTAATATTATTATTTTTAATTTGAAATGTGTCAGGTTGAGGTTCCTATGTTATTATATAGTTGCTTGTAAACTAAAAGAAACTTGAATAATTACCTTAACAGCTTCTTCAATATCTGCTGCTGAAGGGGGATAATTATAAACTTTAGTCGCAGCTATTTATGGTAAATTGTGTGAATGGTGTCTTTCCTTAGACCAGATTTTTATATGCTATTTAGTAACCAGAAACATCAGATAAACATGAACTGATTTAAAATTATGCTATGTTCTCTTTGCTATTGTGTTGTATGAAACTGACATGGTTGATTCTTCTTGCTGTTATCTGACAACAGGTATAATTTACACTTATATGTTGAAGATTATGTTAACATAATGCAGAATGAATTAGACATTGTTAACATGGTAAGGTCAAAACCCGTCGCAAATATCGAATGTTTTAAAATTTTTATCAGTCGAACATTGAAAAAGTAAAGAAATGATAAGAAGCAAAATTATCTCGGAGATAGTATTACACTGCTATTCAATTAAAAGGGTGTAACAATTTTGCTGCTAGAGTAACAGAGACAATATTAACATGTGTTCAGTCTTGGTCATTATGATAAATTGACAAATTGAAAAGGCAACTTTAAAATTGTAGTCAGTTCTTTCTTCTAACTATTTGATAAGACATACGAATTGACTAGAATCGTTGTTTGCTTAAGAGTGATGTCAATTAGTTTCTTTCCTTGCTGAAGGTGCTATTTTATGTCATATCATTAGTAGTTTTTTATTGGCACTTTTGTTCAAAGGTGTATAAAAAGTTTTTTTTTTAAAAAACGTGCATTGGAGGTGCAGTATCATTCAAAGACCCGAGTGTATTACCATACATATTAACCCTAGACCTTCTTCTCTACATAAATGTCATCCACCTTGCCTTTGTATGTTGTCCTCTGAAATTTCTCGTCATACTGTTACAGATTGTTTATCGGCCTTTGTGACACCTGTATTTGGTAAATCTTAATTTATAGCAAGGTTTAACACCAATTTAAAGGAGTAAATGGGTTTCTGTAAATTTTAGTTGTACCTCAAGATACTACCATTGTATGATGTTAGGTAAACACAATGCATTGCTACCATAGTTAAGTTTCGGTTTCAGAATTTGTTATGCATTGCTAGTGATATTGTTGTAATCTGAGTTTTAACCTTCCTCTCCTAAAATTAATTGCTCCATTATATTTTATAACTGTGTCTGATATTTCGCAACAAAATTCTATGTGATAGTTTAGTGTTCCGTACCAATGGTCCTAAATTACTCAAGACCGTTCATTTTGATTCAGCATAACATTCGTCTGTGTTTAAAGGGTAATTCGTACCTTAGATTTATGTTTGTCTCTTATAGAATCCCTTTCATCAGCAGACAATGTAACTGAGTACTCAGCAATACCAGCTTCAGATTTGTAAGAGGTTTGGATGCAACTTTTACAAGATCCGGTGTTAATCAGCTTCTGGGTCATTATCGATAAAATACGTGCTTCTTCCCTTAAGGCATCTCCAGTCAAGTTGTGAGCGAACTTTAAAAGTGTTGAAGATCACATTTAACTACTTCATAGTTATGCTATTGGTATTTGATTTGTATCCATCACTATCAGGTAACAGAATTTGGAATTTGGACAGCAGTATTCACATCTGAAATAAACATAAAATTTTGAATACTTATTTGCCTCTTTAATGTGCATTGTTGTCAATTAAATGCCAGCAGAAAATTCAGAAACCAGCAGCTGTCCTGCACGCTGACCAGTGTAAATTATTTTGCGGGAATTTCATGTCACACTATCTTTTCACACAGTTATTGGTGTCAGATAAGGAACTCAGTATTTCTGGTTCTTGTCTCGTTTAATTCTTATGCTATCGTAGTGTTCACTGAAGTGTTAAACTGACTTGACAAACAAGGTTAATCTGATGTACTTATTATTCTATCAGTTGAGCTCTCGCAAGTGATAACATATTAGCATTAGAATCAATTACTTTCCAACTGGAGTTCCTCACCATTAATTTGCAGTAGGTCTTCTTCGTGCCAGTTACTAACATGTTTATTCTTCTAACCAACATTTTCCTCAGAATCTTGGGTGTTTACATTTAAACAATATCAGTATTTGACCGTAGTTGAACTGTTTTGCATATATTTCATATAATAAGATTAACTCCAGTTTTTTTTATGGTAAATAATAATTTTCATCTTGTAATATATAAATTCCGAGCAAATGTGAAGATGAATACAGTTAATGATATAACTTTAAGTATGCTATATAGAAATTGGCAATTGCCATGAAGAACAAATTAATAATTTCAAATTAAAGATCCCTCTCAGTTGGATATGGCATTGGGAATGTAAAAGGAAACTGAATATGGCAGTGGGGATGTTAAGAAGGGGATTGAACAGGGCAGTGGGAATATAACAAAGGAATTGGTTATGCCAGTGGGAATGCATTGCAGATTGGCTGGAGGTATGCCTTCTTCTTTTCATAATATGAAATAATCTAAAATTCTGCTTCAGTGCCAGAATTGTGAATCGCTCGTAGCCAGTAAGCACACACACACACACACACACACACACACACACACACACTTCCGAGCATACATACATATACATACATACATACTTCACCATTGTTATCTGCACATAGTCCATGCATTCATTCATATAGACCATTAACATCCATGGAAGGTGGCATGGTTTTTAAAGTTATTTGACAAGCAAACAAAGTGTATAAAATGCTACTATATCTTGAGCATTATTAATATTCCACTGCGGTAGCGTTTTAAGAAGACTTTGTCAATATGTTAATAACACTGTTTGTCTAGAAGATATATTTGATTCATTTGGAGTTTGACACTGGGGAAATTATGTACCCTTTTCCTCGCCGCTCTGCCTTAAGCTGTATGATAGCGCATGTTCCTTAGTAATTATTTAATCTGTAAATGGCTGGACAAAAATATTTCCCGAATTTATTGTGGGAAATTAAATGTCATCGAACACATCTTCATTGCTTCACATTTTTGTGTGTTAATATGTAAGGTGTAATGTTGTTTCCTCTGGTTCTGCTCTTCATGCATCAGATTTCAACGTGACCTATAATGCATTACTACCACTGATATTGTATTGTGGTCTGGAGGTACCCAACAAGTGATTTTGCTAGAAGTGACAGTGCCAGGGAAGCTAGAATGGAGGAGGGTCATTAGAGAAAATCAGCCAAGCATCAACCACTCTTCCATGAGTGGCAGCAGAAGGGGTGGAAGAGTGGAACCTACTGGCGGAAATAGGATGTTGTTGCTTTGATAACAAACCTTTTGGCGTGCCATGGGGGTTATCGGGATAACAGGAACTAGTTACAGCAAGTTAGTCACATTGGTTGGCAAACAGGCCGAAGAAAACCTCCAACTGAATTTGGCGGAAGAAAGAGGAGCAATGGATAAATGCGCGGTGCATAGAACCGAGAGCGACCATCAGTCTTGAAATCGTTCCTAGGGCAACATTGTTGTCTAACATTTGGCAGTTTCATGTTTTAAAATGGTATGAAAATATAATGTATATTTTAGAAACGTTCTTTAAATGTTAACGTGTTAGTTATAGGTCTATTAAAATAGTATGTATTAATGTGTTTCCATTGAAACATTTTCCAGATAGAACATATCTTGCAATAAAAAATAACTTTTTTTACAGGAGTCTTAAAAGCATATAGTCCAAAAATTACACCTTGATGTACAACAACAATAAACGTTCTGAGAGCTGTCAAACTCCTTGTTTTCATGACATCTAGTTAGATTTCGTAAGGAAAGTTAAAATATGTCATACAAACTGTAAAAGGTAAATAAAATTGACAATGTTGGTCTAATAGGACTCAGATCAGAGTCATTGATTCCTGACTCAGATCAGAGTCATTGATTCCTGCTCAGTACCAACGAATGTGTCTAGTTTTAGAATAGTGTTCCCTCTTTTAAGGAGTTGTGGTAATCCTTGGCTTTGAAGTGGATACTAATGTACTACAAATTTATAGCACTTTTTCTTTTTCTTATTTCCTTTGGCGGGGAGATGGTGGTGGTGATCCTTGGCTTCCTTTTTGGCATTTAATAATCATCAATGCCCGATTACGCACTGTTCATACGCAGGAAAAATATACGCGGACAAGTCACATTATAATCATCAATGCCTGGTTGCACACTGTTCATAGGCAGCCCAAATACTCACAGACAAGTCACATAATAGTCATCAATGCCTGGTTGCACACTGTTCATAGGCAGCCATATTACACACAGACAAATCACATTATAATCATCAATGACCGATTGCGCACTGTTCATGGGCAAACAAAATACACACAGACAAGTCACATGATAATCATCAATGCCTGGTTACACACTGTTCATAGGCAGCCAGAACAGACAGACAAGTCACATAATAATCATCAATGCCTGGTTGCACACTGTTCATAGGCAGCCAAATTACACACAGACAAGTCACATAATTATCATCAATGCCCGATTGCGCACTGTTCATAGGAAGGTATGTTTGTTACTGGTTTAAAAAATTATTTACTTTTTAAAATATTAGGATTATGGCGTTACTGTCTGTGTGTATATTGGCAACAGTGCACCGTGACTGTTCATGCTAGATATTGTCCCTGAAGTAAAACATCTCTTTAGAGTTCAGTCTGAAAACCTAAGACAAGAACTTAACTGTAAGTTGTTCTAGTAAGACACGCTAAATTACTTTTTGTTTTCACTTCTTACAAATCCCAAAAATTGTAAAAGGGCCTGGTAAATCAGATTGCTGGAAACCGTAATGAAATGAAGAAAGAAATATTTTATTATATGACAATAACTGCATGAATCTGTGTGTGCATTAATGACCATGTCTATTCACTAGAACAGCTCAGACTATACAGTATGTTTGAGAATTGTCAGTTTTAAAAACTATTTGTTAAAAACCTTATAGCATAATAAATGTATAAATCGAGATGACTGATTATACAATTTTGCATATCGCTCATGAAACACTACAAGCGCACTTTATTGGTGAAACCAACAACTATAAACCGCCAAGTGATATGTTCAGACATAATACAAGACATAAAATGTACACAATTATCCTGATGAATTCGAAAAGAGGTGGTTAGAAAAAAGTGTACAAAATGTGCAAACAAACGAAAGTTGGAAAAGAACTACAAATATCTCAGGGCAACAGAAAAAGATTAGTTCAATGTGATTGTGGCATATTTGCGAAAAGTTTGTCAATGAGAGCACATGTTCAGTAAAGATCCAAAACAGACTAATGTTGATAAAACAGAATGAAAACATAAATTTTTATTAGCATTAGTAATAATGCAATTAAAGATAATACTTTATTATGAAGGTCTTCAAAGGATTTCTTACGTAAATAGGCATTATATATCCTCGGTATAAAAATGTCAAGGACATAATGACGTATAATAACTATTTACACTCAAAGATCACTTATGTAAAGATACTGACTTTACTTGACTGTTTAAATATCAATGATATTCAGGAAGGGAGGATAAGGTTTTACATTCGAGGATTGTTTCCGTAAGAAAATGTGTTAACAAAACTCTACTCATCAGAAACCAATATGCTTAAAAGTGTTTTCCAAAGGATATTGGTATCATCGGTTGAGACTATTAAATCTGGGTATGAGATATTTACGAGCTGAAAAGATTACAATGAAACTTCCCCATTTCGAAGAAGATCAAACATTAAAAGGAATTATAAAAGAAGTCAAAGAAAATCGGAATGCTGGACTAAATGAAAGGAGTGAGAGGCAGTTGCATCCTGGAAGAGAGACATGCATCGATGCGTTTGCAGCATAAAAGAGAGCTAATACAGCGACAGTAGCAAAAAATACAAATTAGGAAAGTTACTTTCAATGAAACAGTTAATGCACTTAAATTTATAGACAGTAATAATTAAAATTGATATTTGTTGTTCAATTTGGTTGAACAGAATGTTAAAAATCAATCCGCGAGGGTGCATCTTGTAATCAGAGTTACTCTCAGGAAAGAGATATCATAGCAAAGGAATCAAGAGAAAACTAAGTACAGAAATTTTACTGCTCAATCAAACGTACATAAATATTTCACTATTTAGTGATTAGTTGGAAATGAACTAGATAATTTGTTTGAAAATGTAAATACTCAGTTCAGTATAGCCGAAAAGATCACCGATGATACTAAATTAGCATCTAATAAAATCTACTCCTCTATTTGAAAATCGGTCAACTCAGACCAATAAAGGGTGGTCTATTCATAGATTTACCCAATTACATCAATATAATATCAAAACATATTATATGAACTATGTTGCAATGTATGCAATATATCTGATACGTATGCCCCATATGTTCATTTAAAATAGTTTGGGCTGAAACTGACGATGCACATACTATTCACCTTGTTGTTTCAACAAACACAGAAGAGACACGCTAATTAGCATCATCTGAATGCTGAACGGAGACTATTTCTAAACACATACTTTCGTCATGCTACATGTTCCATTAAATACGCCTGCCGAATGAAGTTACAATAAGAACTTACAAAATAAGAATGAATAAATTGTCCAGCTCCACGTACTTATATGCTAGCATAAACTATGGCCTTCAGTTGTATCCTTCGTATCACCTACGAATGCTTCGACTCATTTAAAACATTAAATGTAGCAACAACATTACAAAGCTTTTAATTTATCATCTTCCAATCAAATAGTTCAGATGAAAGGCATATGTATGCAAATATGTGTCTCATTTCAGTCTAATTCGCTAATATTTATTATATTAAGAAGGATATATTAACATCATCTGATGTCCTTTGAGGAGATCTGCAACGTCTGCATCACAACTACTAGCACTTTGCTAGATCTCTCCATGCTTCACTGAATATATCGTGCTGAAAATGAACTACTAAGTGTGGTTATGACATGCAAGACTAAACATGGATGTTATGTAGTTGAAAGAGATAAAATATGACAAATTATTGGCGACGACAAAAATACCAATGATTTATTATGTACCTAGATGCTAATAACTTGTGTTAAAGCTTATGTGCCAATATTTACCCATGAAATACATCAGATGGCGGAAAAAGGAACGTGCTAAATGAGTAGAGCATAACGTGTTAAACCTCTAGTAATAGTAAAAGCGGGTACATTGATATGACAATCCATAAAGACTTGCATTGCTATTCAAAAACTACCCGTCGCACAGGAGAAACCGATCCCTTCGAAGAAAGATCTTGCCTAACTGCAAGAGAAATTCAAAGAATAAAACAATGCAACTAAACCAAATGTGCCTAAGTTGCTGTGTACTTTGGAAAACAAAATTAAATACCCAGTTCTTTGAACTCAAAAAAAAAAAACAAAACAACATATACAAACTGCTTGGACTGAAGTTGACAAAATTACACAGATTAATACTTTTCATTCAACAACTACGACTGAAGTCCTATATAGCACTATCTTCACTAACCAAGGTTCCGATGTGTTAACCCTATCCACACCTTGGCGAATCGTTCAGATATTTTAGAGCTTTGTCCTAGCAACATCTATTGGACTTCATGAGTTGTCTCCCTTAGTATGAAATGCTAACTAACAATGTGCATTATACGTCAGCCGAAAATGGTGGAGACCGTTTACTTCAAATGAATATTTTTTAACTTTAACATCTAAAGTATGACTATATACCAGAGAAAAGCCGTTACATGTTTATTTGAGGGAAAGGATGTCTTTGTACAAACACGGGCCGGCAGTGTAAAATTGCTTATTTATGAGTCCATTCCAGTTGTGTGCTCCCCTTGCCTCGATCTTGCAGGAACAGTGTTCAGATTTGAACAAATTTATTTTAATTGGATGCGGTAGCTTGTAGCCGCATCAGATGAAATTCAGAGACCCGAAATATCTGAACGAACCTCCAAGGTGTAGATAGGGTTGACACATCGGAACTTTGTCTAGCGAAGATAATATAGCACACAATGATTCAATGAAACAAAAAAGGCAATTGACGATTCTAGAAGGACGTCTGCAAGGTAACAAATAATGTAATGTTGGCAGGCCAAATGAAACCTTATGGGAGAGTATTATCATGAAAACATGTGCAGAGGAAAGAAATATGGCTATTACATAAAGATTTTTTAATGTGCAATTATCAAGAATAATAAATGATTACCTAGATCCTGTAAATATCAGAAACAAAATTATAACACTCACCAAAAATGATGGAATTACAGTGACAGAGTTAAGCAGTGGCTGTTCTATCACGGCAAGTTCAAAATGAATTCATTGACAAGAAGTTACATTTAACCGATGTAAATAATGTCGAAACCCAAAACTTTCTGATGACACGAAAATAATATAAACACTTGTATGATACAAACGACAATCATATACAAACTTATATAAATATAAATGATATAAACTGACAACGAACAGTGCTAAACTAGTATCTAACTAGCCTGAGCGCTTTCGACTCTTAATGAGTCTTTTTCAAAGGCAAATGCAAAACATAGACAAGACAAAAAAATAAAACACAAAAACATCTCTGTTTGCAAAACTTTTACATGGCTGTTTCTGCAGGAATTAAACCTTTAAATTTATTATGTTGCGGATGCTGGAAAATATTTGTATTTTGTATATTATCTTCGCTAGCCAAAGTTCCGATGTGTCAATGAAAATATTTTCCAGCATTCGCAACAAGTTGAAATAAACTAGTTGAAACATAATAAATTTAATAGTTTAATTCCTGTAGAAACAATCATGTAAAGTTTTGAAAACACAACGGTTTTTGTGTTTTTATTTGTTTGTCTTGTCTATGTTTTGTACTTGCCTTTGAAAAAGACTCATTAAGAGTCGAAAGCGCTCAGGCTAGTTAGATACTAGTTTTGCACTGTTCGTTGTCAGTTTACTGCATATATTATATAAATTAACATTTAATAAGATTGACAAATATGAAGTTGAGTTAGAATAGCATAAAGAACAGCATATAACATTTGATCTAATCATTGTTAAAAACGAAGCTGAAGTTTCAAGCCACCAGAAAAATTAAGAAGCCCAAGACTTAAAACATATACAAGTAAATAGGTAATTACCTCTATGGTTACTATTTTAAATAATTTTATCTTTCGCTAGACAAACAGCCAGAAGGAATGAAGCATATAATATGTGTTTTATTTCAATTTAAGTTGAACGCAACCATTATCCACAGATTCACTTCTGTCTCTTCTGACATGTTCTACAGAAGTCAATATTGTTTTTAAGTCAGTTGTTTTCTTCTTGATTTTTATTAGAAACTGAGACAGTTTCACATTTTTTTATGTTCTGTGTAGCAACAGAATGAATGAAACTGCTCCAACAGCTTTGAAATGTTGTATTTTAGTCAGTTTCTAGTGCGTTTAAAAAATTAATAACTCAGTCAATCAACAATACGGACTGTGTTTAACTCTGTAGATGTATACTGACGGCCATTTAAGAAGCTGTTATTCCTTTAAGTTTCAACCAACTCATTAACAAAAAAAGATGTCCACTTATATGTCTCATTCTTGACAGCTGATAGGTTAGAAAAACGTTGTCTATAAGGTGGAGATAACTGGAAAACTTGATTTATAAAAACACCGTCCTCACGGCTACATTCACGTACGTTGGCACAAATCGAAACCGGTAATTGGCCTAAGGTCTGTAGCGGTGCAAAGCCAGCGTATCACCAGTGCACTATCAAGACTCCATATATATCACACCTATATTTAATATACTTCGTCATCTCTTTGATCTTAGTCCAATAAATGATTTTGCATGTATACTGAATTTTTATTTATCTAATATTGAATTTAGTAGATGGAATTCATCAACTGAAGACTGCATCAAATCTTACTGTACTTTCGGTTAATTCAGCATTTGTTCTGTTGAGTCCTTACCGAGAGATCATGCACAAGTGCAAATAGCTAAAAGGTGTAACACGAGAAAAGCTATAAAAGAATACACAATGACCTTCCAAATGAATTTGGATGTATGAGGATAGAAAAGTGAATAATTGCCATTTCAAGGTATGTAGAATCAAACTCAAGAAAATGACAGCCATCACTGAAATAATCGGGGTTGAACTCATACATGACCTGTATGTCGTTTTTTAGTTAGGAACATAAACGGATTCTCCAGGATCTACTTGATGTTACTGGTTTCTGTATGTGGGTCATACTGAGCCAAAAAGATACACGAAACTCACCCCAAACAAGAAAATTCAAAGATTCAAGTATATAATGTGGAAGCAGCAAAGAAACATTTATTCTTACCTCGACTCCAGTGCTTGCTCCTGAAGCTGTTTAATTAGATATTATGATTTATCACGCTACTTGACAAGTTTTGCTATTCGTACCCTCTTATTTGGCACCTTCTCCAAATTCTTCCAAACCACTGAGCAAATATGTGTAATCTCCTCCAGAAATAAATCACTTATTTTTTGCCTTTCTTCTTCGTTGATTTGTTTGATCTGCAAGCTGCGGAGTAATGTAATTGCGGAGTTTCCCTTGTGTTCTTTTTATCTAGTATAAGGTCTTCCTTAAATATGTTATGTTACTTAATGCAAATTACATCCTTGAAAACAATTAGGAAAACCACATCTAAATAGAATGTATAATACGCTCAAAAACATGAAAAATAATGAGCCTTTACAATGAACCAATTTGATTCAAATACATATGAAACTGTATTCATAAGGAACGTTACGTACTTGAATATGGAAATTGCGTCATGAGCCCTGCTGTAAGAGAAATGTTAAATATTTGCATGCAAATATTCAAGGGAATAAAACCGGCGCTGAAAGAATAATTGCCAATTACAAAGGAATAAAATACAGAATTACATGTAAGTCAATTTACAAAAACATGACAATAAATGTGTCATTTTCTGCTGATTTTAGACATAAAATAGAAAGAATTGTGTTAAAAAAAAGACACCCCCCCCCCATAAACTTAACAGTTCTGGTGGCCTAAGTGGTTAGAGCGGATACGGGAGGTCGCGGGTTCGAACCCTGGCCGAGTCATACCAATGACTTTTAAAAATTATACTAGCATATGCCTCGCTTGGCGCTCAACATTGAGAGGTTAGTTTTAGGACTGGTCGGCCTGGTGTCACGATAATGTGACTGGGTGGGATATGATGTTACATTTCTACAGCATGATGCCCCCGTGCTATACATCACTGTAAACTGCCAAACTGCAGACATCGTAGCGATATGACTGAAAAACTGTTAAAGCTACGTTAAAAATCCAAATCACAAGGCAAAACGAGTTTATGTGAAGCCGCAATCTTCACAGAGAAATCAGTTTAGAGGATCTGAAAGTAAATTTGTACTTCAACGTTGTCGCTAGACCATTAAAAAAAAAAAAAACGCCAAACAAATACATATATGTCAAGCGGAATGTTCTGCGTTTCAAAGGCAATTGAAGGATTATGGTAGATACCAATTTTTATGGACATGTTATTTGTAAAGCAATATTTGTCTTTAAAATCTCAAGTCTACCGTAAGCACAAGCGACATGCAAAAATTCAGACAACTATTCACTTAGTCAAATTTAAAATTTGAAAAGTAGAAAAATTACTTTAAACTTACAGCCCCTTATTCGTCGGTACAATTACGTTAAAAGATCGTTTGATTTTCGTTGCTACTAATGCAAAAGCAAGTTGTATGTGACTTTCTGAAATGTATCAATTGCTTTATACATATCTGAATTTGGCCTTGAGACAAGTTAAATTCGCATTTGCCATGACTTTATCATTGTTCTACTTTCAGTTTTGTTTCAACCCATTCAAACCGAAAGTGGTCCTATGTCTTATCTACACGTTGTGTTCATTGTGTAAAACTTTTTGAGCATGATGACCTTCGGCTATTGGCTTTATTGATGTTAAGAAATCTTCGAGTCTCCCGCTAGTCCAAACATTTACCCTTGGTGAAAAGGGGTTTTGTTCTTTTTTCGGATAATGCAACTGTCTGACTATATGCAACTGATGGCGTACCTCAGCATTTGTAAAAGATAACCTTGAAGCACCGACATAAAAATAACAAACCCTAACGAAATAATTGCATTATTTCTGGTTGCAATTGTCACGCCCAATGATAAAAAAACATGTTTTATGTGAGAGTGGAATGCAGCTTCCTTACTGACGGAACAATTCTTAAATAATACAGCATTTTACTTGCAAACTGATTGCTAGTTATTTCGGGTCAAAGGTCATAAATAAGGATACTACACCAAATATTATTCACAGATAGTTTCTGCAGTATTGTTCACATACAGATGAACGCCCATCACTGATTTGAAGATATTCTATAGACAGGAGACTGTTATTGGCTTAGGGGTCACCGAGCTGAAGTTTAAGGTCAAGATCACATGATCTGTGATCATGGCAATATGGTTCTTACAATGTTATATGCAACTGTAGGGTAGACACCAAAACTATGTTTCATACATCTAAACTATTGTTATGGTTTTCTGGATGTTATAGTTGTTGTTGTTGTTGTTGTTATGGTCATATTTGTGTTTTTAAACTTTTCACAGACTTACTTCATTAATAATTACAACATACGAAGCTCAAACTCTAACGATATAATTGTATCACAGAGCATCGGCGTTACCATCACCCAAAGTACTTTTAGTTCTACAATTATAGCCTTTATGGGTTGCAACTGCAAGTGCAACATGATGCGTTAGAGTTATTATATCATTTAGTGCTACAGTTATTGCCTTATGGGTCGCAACTGCAAGTGCAACATAATACATTAGAGTTATTATATCATTATGGGATACTGCAGCAAACCATTAGAAACAACTTTCAACAAATTGCCATCAGACCGAAATATTACCGGATCAAAGGGAAAACGAACGTTCTAGTTGTATTTAAGTTGTGGAACTAGCAAATTAAATTCCATCTTCAAAACGTTCTTGCTAATTCGTTTTAGTTGCACACGTTTACCGGTATATTATTTTTGATTTTCTGTCTTGTGGTCAATAGACTTAACATACAACACAAATTTTGTAACATGAAGTTGCCAAGCAGCAGGGAGGGTGAACCCTACAAATGGGATTCGAGCAAACATATCTAAAACAAAGATTTCACACGAAAAAAATTTAAAAAAAAGGTCAATAACGTCAAACTGAACCCTCTAACTTTCCGTGATGAAATCACCGGGGTTAGTTCGCGCTGTTACTTCGCCGTTGACATTCGTGTTTATAAAATTTTGTGAGTGATCGTTTATGTAATCGTGCACGTCATTTTTTGTTAGCCCACCCTCCCTGCTGCTGTGGTTTTTATCCAAATATTGTATCAAGTCCGTTACGATATCTTGACCTCGGATCATGTAAATTTATTGTTATAAAACCAAACGGGATAGCTTGTGCTTTTGAAAAAAAGTGTTTGAACTTAATCATGTCCATGTCACCTGAACACCAAGTATAATAAATATTTTGCAACGTATGATTATCAACTCCGTTAAACACAACCAAAATATTACAGTTATCTCTGATTACTTTAGGTATTTGTGTATAACGCTGTGTAACATAAATCACGTCTGTATTTTTATGTCTACCTCGAGAAAATATCCTAGCTGGATTTGATTGTTTGTCCAGCATGACATCATCGTATACTACTATATTATTAATGCTTCCATCCAGATCATCTACAGATGGCGCTTCATCAATATCGGTGATAAAATCAATAACGTCACTGTCTTCATTCAGCAACTTTGCATTTTCATTAAAATCCTTAAGTACTTCATAGCATCGCTGATCATCCACGGATGGAGCTACTAAATACAATTTATCCCACTTCAGCCATCTCATGATGAGATTAAGCAATAATTGTGTTTTGCCTGATCCAGATGGACCTATTATTATCATCCTGATAGAATTCGGTAGCGCTGGGTGATGCTTTACTGGCTCTTGTTTTCGTGTCGCAGAAAAGTCAATTATATCCATATAATAAATAATATGAATTTATATTGCGTTCGATGCAAGACTGCCACGTCAACACTGGATTAACAACAATAAAAACAAAAAATAAAAAACGTGCACTGACTGGTAAATGTGAAAAGTGTGGCACAAAAAAATATAAATTTATTTCTAACAAATACAAAGTCGGCGGTGACGCCGCTACAGCGTTGGGAAAATTACCAGGATTGCCGTGGGCGAAATATCCCGGGGAAAAACACTTACCGGGTTATAATTATTGTGGGCCTGGGACTCGTTTAGATATCCGTCTTGACGATCAAGATCAACCGCGACCTGGAGAATATCCCGTAAATGGAATCGATCAAGCATGTTACGTTCACGATATTGCTTATCGAGATAAAGATTTACAACAACGACATCTCGCCGATATAAAATTAATTCATGCCATAAATAATGTAAACAATAAATCGCTTCGAGAAAAATTTGCTGCTTTCTTAGTAAAAACTGGTATGAAAGGTAAAATTATGTTGGGGCTGGGTAATTAATTATATGATTATTATAATGGAGTCTATTTATTATTCCCCGAGAGGATATTGGAAGGGCAAAGCAGCGATTAGTAAATTCGCTGAAGCTGCAAAGGCTTCACGTGCTGTTGCTGCAGCGTGGTTAGCACGACAAGCAATATGGCATATTTATCTACCACCACCTAAAAAAATTCAGTATGCACATTCTGATGTTAGCGTTCCCAATGAAGTTCATCAAGCAGATATTTTATTTTTACCACATGATACCATTAAAATTGGTAGACGTCAATCACGCACATACAAATACGCGCTAACTGTCGTTGATGTTGCAAGTAGATATAAAGAAGCGGAACCACTGTCAACAAAGACAGCAACTGAAGTTGTATCTGCCTTTGAACGAATTTATCAACGTGGTGGTCTACGATGGCCACGGTTGCTACAGGTTGATCCTGGTAAAGAATTTCTTGGTGCAGTATCATCGTTGATGAAAAAACATAATGTCAAAATCAGACGAGGACACACCGAAATTCATCGTGAGCAGGCAATCGTTGAAAGATTTAATCGAACACCTGCTGAGCGGTTATTTGGATACCAGTATGCGAAAGAAATAATTTATACAGATACAAGATCTCGCGAATGGGTTGCAAGATTACCAAGTGTGATAGCTGCGTTAAATAATGAAATTACTCGTGCAACTTCTATGAAACCTTCTAATGCGATCACAAAAAAATATATACCAATACAACGTGAATCTTCCTCTCAACCAGTATTAGGTAATGTGACTGTCAGGTATTTATATGAACCTGTTGAACTTGAAGGGGGTAAAAAAAAGAGCAACTGATCCTATCTGGAGTGTGACCACACATAAAATTTCTAGCGTGGTAAGATCCACTGGTAGACCTGCAATCTACAGACTGGATTCAACTGCTCCTCAGCGTGGATTTGTTCGCGAACAATTACAAATAATTCCTAAAGACACACAATTACCACCGCGTTCACTTTTGTAAATTGGAACCCCGACGTCGATTACATTCAAGACAGGTCAGCATCACATTATCACGTGTATGACCAAGATCAGTATTAATTCTATCCACGGTAAATTGTTTTGGATTATTACTCGAATACTTCCACAACATGTGACAGTTGCAAATTACACAACGATTATTCTGTCGTTGTTTTAGCGTCATAATAAATTCAACATCGACATCAAAATCACGATTATTTTTTTGTCACATTGCTTATAACCGGATAATTTTTTCTTATTACGCCAATAACACCTTCAGTGTCACTAACAGTTTGATTATTATTTTCTGTAGAGTTTATGAAAACTCTATGCAGTTGAGATATTCTCCTGACTCTAGATACTGCGAGATAAACTAAATTTGACCATTCTATTCTATCATCGACAATCCAGATATTTGTATCAGCAATAGCTAGTCCTTGTGACGAGTGAATCGTTATAGCATATCCTAGCTTCCACGGTGAGTTATTCATGATCAACGCGCTCTCAACAACATCAACATCGACCAAAACAATATCATTCAGCACAAGATTTTGTTTTTCATTTGTTCCCGGAATTTCAACTTCAATATTCTGTCGTCGAGTATCCGCTGTGCGATAACGTAATGGTACAGGTAACGTTGGAAATTTTTGCTTGTGACGCAGGAATAATTTTTCATGTAATTCACCACGAACTATTTTTCTACTCGCAACTATCAAATCATTTGGTCTCCATAAATTTCAAAAATCATTTACGGGAGTTTCTGGAATTATTTCACGCATTATCTCACATTGTATTTTATCTGGTTGTAGTCTGATTAATCTTTAAAATTCCTTCAAGGGTTCATCAATAGCTCTATGATCATCATTTATTTCTTCGTAATAATCCACAAACGATTTTAACCACTCGTGCGGAGATTGACCGACGAAGGGTGGTGGTTGACCATGATCGCCGCACATAATCACAGCAGTATTTTTTGTCAATAACCAATCAAGAAATATTTTTAGTGTTTCCAACGACACAGTACAAATTTCATCCCAGATGATGATTTTGGGAATATATTTCTCACCCATTCGCTTAGGTGTCCACGTATCTCCACACCATCTGAAGAAACTATGATATGTACATGATTTTACTCCTCGTTGTTTTATTTCTCTTGCTAGTCTATGTGTAGGTGTCAATACAATGATGTTTGCAGAGTTTGAAAAACTCCGCCGAAATAATTCAATCGCACGTGTTGTTTTGCCAGATCGTCCAGGTCCATTGAGATAAATGGTTTTATGTCTAGCCACGGGATCGAATACACACGGTGATGTTGATGTTGGTATTTGATTGTCATTACCGTAGTATGTCTCCGCGATATCAACATCTGCTGTTTAAGAATAGTCGAGTATACTTTCTTGTTTTATTCGCCACGATCCCCATTCGCCGCTACCGAGTAACGGTTTTACCAAATCTAAATATTTTTTATCCACATAAAATGAATCCGTAGCAACTCTGACAGCGTAACAAGGAAATCTATTTATCATAGATAATAAATTTATAGAAACGTAAGCGAGCATAGAAGATCTTAAATGAGTAAAGTGCGGTGACTCACCATCAATATAACTCACGATTGTACCTAGTTTGGTTCCATCTGACAAATAAGCATTACTTCTGCTTATAAATGTTCCTTTGTTCGTTGTATCAGTAATTATAAAATCCAACTCAGCATCGTCCATGATCAACCTTGTACAATGCCGTTTATGATCGTACGAACCGCCTTGAGTAAATTTACCAATTATTTTTCTACCGAGATCTTTTGCAACTTTATTTTCATAATCAATTGTATACCAGTCTGTCAGGGGTGAATGTTTCTTTTGTTGTGGTAACCAAACTTGTTTCTGCGAATGATACGATATAATAGCTTCACTTACGCTCAACGACACTAAAATTTCCGCATCAAGCATGTACCGCAAAAGCACCGTTGGAACCCAATGTTTTTCTGAGAAATGTCTACCAAACCACGCATAAACGATAGGATGAAGATGATCACGGAACTTAAACGATTTTACACAAGCGATTCCGGTTAAATCAAAATCAGGTAATGGTCCATTTATCGCCACTCTCGTCATTTCGTGTGTGGAATGTCCGAATCTATCAAAGTATTTAAACACTCTCCGTATCCAAGAAAACTTCCAGGATAACACGCAACCATATCAACGGATATAACTTTACGATGATCGTATTTGGTATTCCATAATCCGCCATGCCCATATTCGACACAACTATGCTGAATATCTTCAAGGAATTCTGATCGTGTCGGCGACCATGAATTTTTCTTCTGAGCAAAGCGAGCCGCAACTGATGGAACTGTAAAACAATGATTTAGTAATGGCTCAACTTCAACATCATCAGAATTATATTCACTCCAAAGGCGCTGTGCAAGATTTTTCATTTCTTCATGGAGAGATTCTCTACGGTAAATATCTCCGTTAGGTTTTACAAATTGATCGTAATATGCGGATTCTGAACTTTGAAATAACCAAACAGATACAGGGTCGCTCTTGCTAATATCGGCGATAGCATCGAATATATAATCGTCATCAAATTTAACTGTCCTATCTCGTGGAAATATTGTTACAGCATCAGTCCATGCATGTGCGTTATGATCGATGATTGTTATTGGAGCTCCATTTTTTGTATATTTCTGTTTGTACAAAATTTCTCCGGTTATTGTTTTTACTGTTACTGGAAATCTTAATTTCTTTTCTAGCTTAGCAACGTCACAGATAGATGCTCCGGTATCTCTAACTGTTTCTGCCCACTCGTTTATTTTTGTGCGTCTTATATCAGTTAAACCGTTTCCGCGTATTGCTTTTGAGAAATGTTCCATAAGTCGTTCAGCTACGCAGTTTAGTCTTGAAATTTTCATCGGTTTGAGATTCCCAACGCTGGGTTTATTATTTAGCGGATATATTGCATATATAACTGCCGTGACAGGATATGCTCGTTCATAATATGGTTTATCGATACCGGTAAGCACACCTGGCTTGGATTGTTTATTTAATGTAACAGTATTATTTCCAGTATGAAGTCGTACAGGTTCGCGTTTGTCACGAATAATCCAAGTATCATCATCTGTCTGAACAATAAATTTTACTAAAATAATATATCTCTGCGAGTCTAGATAGCTAATAATATTTTTACTTCGTTCGTCACTCATTCTAGCGTCAACAACAACACCTTTGTCGCTCATAATCCTGAATGTCGTCCAAGTATGAGCCGCACCATCATTGCGAAATTCTTTTTTACCTTCACGGATACGATCGGTTATATCACTATTTATCAGAGCCAGATCTTGCATTGAAAAATTAAATTCAGATTTTGGTAATTTGTCAAGATCAAATCTTGCGGTGGAAGGTTCAATCGTGGATAATCTCTCAAATTCCTCCATACTATATTTAAGACAAATATATATGTTTAATTAAACTTTAATTATATATATAATGATTCAAACAAACAACCGATGCCGATGGCTCATGATTGGATTTTCAACTCCTTGTAATAAATCATGCGTAAATGAATTCTGTGGCCAACACATGCAAAGTTATCGTAGAGGAAGCCTAGGACCAAAACCGTGTTTACGATGCAGCGTTGGAGTAAGAGGAGAAACACGGTTATGTGTAGCGTGTGGTGGTAAAAGATACAGACAGCAGAAACGATATTATGATAAGAAGTCGTCAGGTGAGTCTCCGTTAAAAACCGCTGAAGACTATCTGGCCAGATTTCAAGATTATCATTTAGACAAATAATTATTATATATAAATGGAGCAAAAGGAATTTGTGAAACATCCCGTCATTAAAAATTATGAAGCGTCTCGTGATGGTGTCATCAGACACTGTCAACGAAAAAAACCAGTCGGTACTGTTGACAATGCTGGTTATTTTAGATTTAGTGTTGGAAAAAAAAGATATCACTCACATAGGTTCATCTTCGAGTGTTTTCATGGGGTCATCGAAGATGGACTTGTAATTGATCACATCAATTCAAACCCAAAAGATAATGATTTATCTAACCTCCGGGTTGTTACACAAAGTCAGAATAATATATTTGGGGATGCTGAGAGATGTAAAATGTTTGAAAAGAGATCGGTTATATCCATAAATACAGAGATTGGTGAAGAGAGAATTTTTAATTCTATGAATGCGGCTGGGAAATATTTTGGTATTCACTCGAGATCAGTACAACGTGTTGCAGAAAAAATAACCAAATCAGCTTATTCAGTTAAATACGATCAAACAATTATATTCCGGTATATATAATGAAGAGAGATAAATCCGTCATCGCTGATAGAGCAATCAAGTAGTTATCTTTCTTTTTTTTTTTTTGTTATTGCTTGTACGTATTCAGTAATAAAAATCCATTTTATTACTGATAGCATAATCAGGCAGCTATGATACTACATTCTAATCGTAGTGTTTAAATATCTCTCCAGTCCAGACATCTCAACGTTGTGGAAATATTAATTGCAGAAAATATATCCTCAAACAGAACATAAAAACTTCAGCCGTGATATTATATTGTACACATATAGATCGCAGCAGACGACAATATACTAAATGAATCTACGCAGTTCTGCAGTAGGCGGAATATACCAGAACAATATCGATCCAGTGCATTTACTAACTGAGAGTTCTGGCCGCAACAGTGTTACAGTATTTTAATAAAGCAGAAACGGCAGAAATATATAAAATTGCAGAATTTATTCAGAATCAGAATATTATTTCAGTGTCCGTGACATTGTCACTGGTTTCACAGTCACTAATGAGACAGTGTGAATATTTATATACTTAAATTTAACTATAATTCATAACAGCTCCGATGGCCGTGTTGTTAAGGTGTTTGCGTGCAGATCCACTGGTGTAGACTCTCTGCGTGTTCGAGTCTTCAAAAATGCTAAAGATATATTATCTTGCATTCGGCGACAGATGCTATATAGTCGGGGCGCAAGCAAGTCCCATGAGATTTCATGTAACCCTCACCATGTTGAACAACGTGGTAAGTGCAGTTTTGCACTTACCCCGGGGTTTGATTTGGAGGGGGGGGGGGTACGTGAAATCGATATGCGCTTGCGTCCCTAAAATAAACAGCAGGATGATGTGAACTCGCGACCTTGTGACCTCACTGAAGGGTACCCACATAGGGACATTCAGAAAGAATGTCTGCCGGACCAAAAAGTCTCAATAAGGTGCCTGTGGACCCATAAGACAGGTCTTAACCAATGAAAGAGTGCCCCCTTGGGCTTAAGGCTCCAACAAGGGACTCTTAGGATCTTATTGGTAAAGGCTCTACCGGCAGAAGGGACCCAGTTGAATGGTAGACTGAGCATCATAGCTGCTGTTTATTTTTGAATTTATAAAATATATATTTTTATATTTATCTAATTCAGAATATATTTTTATATTTATGTGACTAAGAAATAATATATTTTTATATTTATCTGATTCAGAATATATTTTTATATTTATATTATTCAGAATATATTTTATTATAATAAAATTTTATTTTTTATGAATTCTGTACAGATTTTATGCATTTGATGGGCAATATACCCATCAAAATTGTGACTTTGGTCAGATTTTCTGAATCTGATGGGTATATTACCCGTCAGTGTTGGAATTTTGTACAGATTCTGTAAAATATTTTATTTTTTATAAATATTTATTATGATTCAGATTCTTTTATGAATTCTGTACAGATTTTATGAATTTGAGGGGTATAATGCCCGTCGGTGTTGGAATTCTGTACAGATTTTATGAATTTGATGGGCATAATACCCGTCAGTTTGCGAAAAGTGTACAGATTCTGTAAAATATTTTATTTTTTATAAATATAAATTCTGATTCAAATTTTTTTATGAATTTTGTGCAGAATTCATAAATTCTGTACAGATTTCATGAATTTGAGGGGTATAATACCCGTCAGTTTGCGAAAAGTGTACAGATTTCATGAATTTGAGGGATATAATACCCGTCAGTTTGCAAAAAGTGTACAGATTTTCTCAAATATTTTATTTTTTTATAAATATTTATTATGATTCAGATTTTTTTATGAATTCTGTAAAGATTTCATGAATTTGATGGGCATAATACCCGTCAGTTTGCGAAAAGTGTACAGATTTTATGGATTTGAGGGATATAATGCCCGTCAGTTTGCGAAAAGTATACAGATTTTATGAATTTTATGGGCAATGTACCCAACAATATTGTGACTTTGGTAAGATTTTCTCAAATATTTTATTTTTATGCAGAAATATTTACTCAGAAATATATTTTTATTTAAGCAAATAATTTATAATATAAAAAATAATGAATCACGAAAACATCACATCAATTATTTCTGCTATTAAGAAATTACAAAACAGCGGCGTGAAAATATCTGACCAACTTGATCCTGAAAAAATAATGAGTGATTTTGAATCATTACAATTTCGTAGGTCAGAAAATAGATACACCTTACCCGCCGATTATAGATTTATAAAGATAATCCAACAGGCGATGTTACGATCGCTGGCGGCAATCACTGATACGCAAGTGAAATTATTTGTTCCTCTTTCACGGGCCATCGAGCGGGTTAGGTTAGAATTATCTCACGAATACGAAACGAAGTGACTCGTACACGCTCGTATAAAACAGTTGAAAGATATCATGGCAGTGACTGCGTCACCGACTGAGTTGATAAACGAAGATGCGGAAGAATTACTGGCTAAAGATGTCACTGAGTGTGACTGTAGTGATTGTGTCACTAGTGACAACGAAACTAATAGTGTTGCATCAGAATAATTCATTTCTGACCCGGTGACGCAGTCACTAGTGACACAGTCATTGACGTTGTCAAGGATAAAATCACGCAGCCAAAAAAAATTAATTATTTGATATTTTTTCTTTTTTGCTTCTCGTCGCGGAATCACTCTACGATCTCACATACAAGTTTATATTCAGCGACTCCGACCTAAGATCGAGCAAGTGGCCAGACTGGTCAGTAAGTTTGAAATTTATCCGTGATAAGAGACGACTGTGACATTTTAGATAAACAACATTGATTGGTTCTGATACAATGAAATAACCTGGACGTACTTGAGGGGTAAACGAGTAGAGAATGTATCCTTGTTGGGCTTGATTGGATTTATCAGTGTCCACTTGATAACTGCCGTCGACGGCATCACATACTAGATTAACCGCGATCGTTGATGTGATGTTGACGATACCCGGTGAGACATGACGGCCTTCGTTGTATGGATTATTGTTGTATCGGAGAATACTCGCTGGTGGGGCTACTTTTCTCCATGATTCGAGGATTTTTGGAAAATAATCGTTGATAACATCACAGAGTCTTTTTTTTATCCTGGTTATATCAAAATCTGGTATTATAAATGTTTTGAGTTGTTCTACGGTTATTTTGTAATGATCAAGAAATGACTGAAAAAATACCACCTGAAAATCACTTTTATAATCAGCGATAAAATTTACGATAAAAATTTTATTGATGAAATACATATCTGATCTAATCTGATTTAAATCTGTTATTGTTTTGATGATTTGTTGTTTTGTATCATCGTTGTAAAATTGTGATAGTGACAAAAATAGATTTTTTAAATCAGTAATTTTACGATTATAATCAACGTTGACAGCTGTAGAAATATTTTTAATTGGTGCATCATAAAAATAAAACTCTCTAGGATTTTCTTTTTTTGGTCTGTAAAATTGAAAAGATGATCTATGTATTTCATGAATAATAATACTATCGATAAAAGGATACTCTGTTCCGTCGGTGTCTGAAATAAACGATCTATCTACTATTTCAACATGATCGGTAAGATATTTTGGAATTGTTGTGTATTTTAACTCTGTTATGAGAAATTCATCTCGGTGGGGTTGTGGTGGGCCTTCATAACGAAGTTCAACTTCAGGCCATCCTAACACTGACCTGATCGAAGACTGATATATGTCAACGGCGTAGTCCGGCGACAATATTTCGATCGCAGATGACAACATTGGTTCATGAACAGTAATTGCAATCTTTGATTCTTTTCCTGTGATGGATTTAATTCTGCGTTGGAATTCTTCATTGATCTGTTCTATTTGATAACTTCCCGTTGGAATAATAACTACTTGCCAATCAGGAGTTCCATCATCTTTGTTTTTATTTGCAAACACTAATGAATTATTCGGTTGTAGTCCACCAAACGACGTCGACCTAATGTTGGGCCAACTATAATAAACCCGTAATTGTGCTAATGCTATCTCGGAAGCTGGTATTGCAGTTGGAAAATTAATACTGAATTCAGGCGAAGTTGAACTCGCTGATATCATTGTGGTTCTTACCGGAGCAGTATTAGTGACGATCTGTTGCAATAATTCATGCGATCGCTGATCGAATGATGTCATTATTGTATTATTATTGTTTTAAATCCTGTTCAGGAATTTTTCATTAACGACGCTGTCATCGAATACTTCATTGTAGATCTTTATTGCAATACTGAATTCTTCGTCGGATATTATTCCGTCATTGAGCGACGAAGAAATCATCAATGATAATTTGGAATATGCGGTCGTTGCTGTGTGTAATTTTATCGTGTACTCGTTCAATTTTTCATTCGTGAACATATTTATCTTTTTCGCGATTATGTTAAATATTCCAGCGATCGACGCTGACGATGAAACAATGATTGTTACAACGATCGGCGCTGTCATCGTCAGCGTTGATAATACTACGCCGGTTCCAGCAACTAGCGTAGAAACCGAATAAACCATAATATCAACGACGGTTGCACGTCTACGATATTTCTTTATTTTTGTTGTATAATTATCGATGATGGTTTTTAATTTATTCTGCCATGTTATTACTTGATCGTATCTGTATCTGTTAACGTCTATCATTATATTTTAGTTGTTGTCGCTGTCTAAGACAACGGAGGTGTTTCAGCTACAAATTCTATGCACCACCAATAAGACGCTGTGGTTAATTTTTTATCATCTGATACCAGCATAAATGTTTCTTCGGTATCTTTATTTAACACTACAGATACAGTCCCAGAAAAATTATCGGTTGAATAACGCCATGAAAATGTAGTAAATATAAATTTTGCAGAACTGAACATAGACAACCTGTACACACCGGTTACTTCAGCAGTATGTTTAATAGTGTTATTTTGCGGCTGTCCACGTCGATGATCCTGATGATACCGTGTACACGATATTGTTAGCTCATCCGTGAGGAATTTTAATCAGATTAGTTTTTTGAACGATATTAGGAATTCCACTGAGAATATCATTGAGTTTTGTATTAATGTCGGTGAGTTTAATATCAACGGTTGGTGGACTTCCAAAAAAATCATTAGTAGTTCTGTTCACGTTTCTGCGAAAATTCATAAACAGTTGTACATGATTAAAAAATTAAATTCTAAATGCGATCATTCCATCATTGATCGTCGACAACGAAGTTGTCATCGGAATATTGTTATCGTCTACATATTTTTTTTGTTGCAGCGTCGAGATTATCCGTCGGTTCTCCAATGTTGGTAATTTTATTATTATTCATGTTAATGACGCCGTTCATTATATCACCGGTTTTTAACAATCGTTCACTTATACTATCTCGGATCGACGATGGACTAACAAAGCTAGGAACAAGTTTGCCCTCTTTGTCATATACAGCAATGAGGCCTTCTCGCGATAATCGATTGCGAATAATAATATCGTTGATGGAAATATTACTTGTCATCAATTTTCCTTCACGGTTTTGAAATATAACAAGTTCGTTTGGATCAACGTTTGCAAGATTGAGCATGTCAGATAATTCGTCATTGATCTGTTTTGTTACTTGCTTGAGTAAGTCTTCACCGGGTGCTTGTTGGGTTTTAGTTTTAGCCGATCTTCCGTAGATATCTACCATTATATGATTAGCGATTATTTAATGTATATTCATGTACAACTTTATGAGGCGGTTTCGTTGATCTTGATACAGCATCAAGTACTGCTAGTGCTTCACGGCCACATATTGGTGGATCCGTTAATGTTTGTGTTGGTAGCGTTGAATACCAGATTGGAATATTTTGAAATCTACCGATATATTTTAAAAATTCTTTTGGTGGCGCCAACCCATACGAATCAAAATAAATAATTCCACGTGGATCAATGGCGTATGCTACCCAATGAGTACCTGTCCCCGTTGATGAATCAAGATTGATAATACCTGTTTCTGACAGTGCCGGATTTTTTTGGTAATTGATCACGCATAAAAACACCTCTAAAATTCTTTATATTTAACTGATTAGCGGCGTTGATAAGATCAAAATTTGATAGTGGAACTATCGTTGACGACGTCATCGTTGAGTCCCTGGAATTCTTAATCCTTTTCCCCAAACGTTGTTTGGTCGAGACCCTGGAAGTCTCAGACCGTAACCTTTTCGTTTCCTTTTTTTTAATCCTTTTCCTGTTGCTTTCTTTAGCGCCATTCCAGCAGCTGTCCCAACTGCACCTAACGCAGCAGCTTTTGCATCAGCTGGAGCGGCAGCGGATATCAACGCTGGGATAGCTGCGAGAAGCGGAAATATTCCTCCGGTTTTAATAGCATCGTTGATTGCACCCACGGAAAGATTTAATCGTATTCCTTTATTGGCGTGTTTAGCTTCTTTAAATCTCTTAAACTGACGCTCGGTCAACGATAATTTATTTGCACCGGACATTTGATCGTGTTTTAATGTTACTTTTGTTCCACATCGTGATGCCGACGACGATTGTAGTCGTTTAATCTGACCCGGGGTCAGACTGACACTAACGTGATGATATGACATTTATAGAAAATGTACTGATTTAAATCAGCGTTTGCATATTCTCTACGGGAGCATCAACGACTCTCATGGGGCCACCAACACCTTCAAGTAACATTGCTTTATCGAATAATATAACTGCGATTGCTCTGTAACTACCATTAACAACGGGTAATTCTGCTACACGAGCTCGAAAGTGAATATCAACGACAGACTGTCTAAACAAATCTAAATGTTCCAGTGAAAAGTAATAAATCGGATATAGCGTTGTAAAATCTAACTGTGATATTTGTAAACCAGTATCAACATTTTGATCACGCCCCATAAATGACATCAATCGATGATATGCACGCGCTACGTGATTTTGATTAAAATTTAATAAAATATCCTCGGATGGTTCTTGATGACCGTTTATTCGCAACGACACCTCGGAAACACCGAGTTTGTCAAATATCATTAAACTACGCGTTTGATCATTTACTCGTCTAGTATCTTGAAGCGCAACGAATATATGTCGCGGCGAAAAGATACCTTGTTGTGATGCTATTTGCCACGTAAATAAACCAACAACGGAACTTTGAATATTATCTGTAGTTGTTGTTAGCCAAGACAACGTTGACTTGCCGCCGCTAGACATAAAAGCGAGCAACCGATCTTGGGCGGTTATCGCTGGAGTCATTACTGGCATCCACAATGAAAGTTTTGTTAGATTTACTTTACCAGCATCCCCGGCAGGTCGCCATATTGCATCATCGTCGGTTGCTTTCCTGACAAGTACAACTGTATGTTTGGCTCCAAAAATGACCTTTCGTACGTGTCTGCAAAATCCAAAGATATGTGATAATGGAATTGCACAAGAAAATCTTCTGTGGTCTCCCAGCAACATTGACCGGCGTGCTGAAAATCCCAAGTTGAAATTCACGTTAGCATTTTGTATTATTGAAAATGCAGCACCGGGCCCAGCTATCATTCCAGCTGGTTGTGGATCAGATGCAGTATCACGCGGTGTTTGTACTAAATTATATTGCCTATAATCTGGATTATTAGAAGTATCCTTGTAAAACATCATTGATGGACCAGCCGATCTTGAATAATCATCGCTGTATCACGCAAGACCAAGTATTGTCGTGGCGACGTCAACATCTTTTTGAATGGATTCAATATTTCTTCCGTCGATCATGTATGTGGCGCTGTCAAACAACGCCATGACACCGTTGTTGATAAAACCAACACTATCACTGGCGCCGTATTCAGTATCATCTGTTTTTACAAGTTCACCTTCGACTTCGATAAATGCCTCCGCAGGCAAGAAATATCTACTTGTATCTTGAACTTGTAATTCTTTTCGTCCACGCTGATTTGGCACTCGAGCATCGTAAGAATAATATTGATAATCACGCACAGAATCGTCCTTGAGAACTGGCGCGTCCACGTCAAATGCGGGATTGGATACACGTTTGAACATTTCTATGTTATTGATCATCGTCTAATACGAAGACCACTGCCCGCCATCAGACTTGCTGTTACATTTTTTTCTCCCTCTTCGGCCAATGACTCTGTCATCGCTGATAGTTTTTGATTTGCAGCTTGATTTATTACTTTACTAACACTTGCAGGCATCGCTTCAGTGCTGGGTAATTTTACGTGTTGAGATTTTCGTCGTATTAATCGTGTTAGTCTATCCTTGATGGTAGAAAATACTTTACTAGTAACGTCACCAACACTACTAATACCTTTTTCACGAATAACGTCAGTAGCTTTCATGCCTAATTGCTTTGCAATCGGTATTGCTTTTGGGGCGATTCTCAAAAATAAACCCTTAACAACATCACCAAATCCGTAATATGTCTCGTATACAGGTAATTGTCCATTTAACACCCTGACCATGATTGGTCTACGTTGATTAGCGTGTATGATCATCTATTATAATTAATTATTTAACTGTTTAATCAGTGACTTAGTCGGGCGACCTTCAGTCGCTATAATAATGATCGATAACTTCATTGATGAGAGACGATACTCGTTAACGGTCATAATGCCACCGGTAAATAATCGTTGACAAATAGATGTGATTTCGTTAATAATTTCAGGAGAATTATTACCAGCTCGTTTTCCACCAACAAGAATTTCTAATCTATCTACGTCAGCTACAACACTATTGGGACAAGTAACAAGACCACTTTGGAAAGTTTCACTTTCTCGAGCATTGATACCACTCCGAGGCAGCCCGCTGCCGGTTGCACCTTTATCCGAACTTAATGAATCTGGGACATCTGAGGGTTCTTTTTGGGGGGAATGAAATGCTTCATCGCTGGATGATGATTGTTGCTGCACTCGCCGTTTTGGCGGTAGTGACTGTGCTTTTTGCTGCTTCTGTTTTTGTTGTCGTCGTATTTGTTGTTGTTGTTGTGGTGGTAATTGTATAAACGAAATATAATTATCTATCATGTGAATATATTCTATATATCTTGGATCATTGTTCCGAGCTTGATCAACGTCGTAATATATACGAAATATCCATTTGTACCAATTTTCGCGACTTATAACATCATCAGCGTATTCAGGTTTTAAAAACTGTTTTCGGTTCTCATAACCTTTCACAGCACTTACAGCTATTTGGTTTATACTTTTGGCCTGTCTAATATCGTTAACAACATCTTCGATGAATTTATCAGACAGATTAACCCTGGCTCGTGCTTCTGATTCTTGTTGAGTATCACCTTCTGCTTGATCTGTTTCTTGAGTTGGCTGAGCCGCAGCTATTTCAGCGGGAAGTTCTCGCAGAATTTTTTTCGTCGTTTTAGTTCGCTCCGCTATTTTTTGAGTTTGTTCCGCTGTTTCTTTTAACACAGGGACGATACCTTTAGTGGTTTCAGTGATAGGTTCAAATAATTGTTCTGCGGATTCCGTAAATTCTTCTTGTGTTTGTTGACGCTCTTGTAATTGTTGTCTGACAGAATCACGGACAGGTAGATATTTTTTAATTGCTTCTAGTCGCTCTCCAGCTAATCGTGCTGAGTGAGCTTCACCAATCATTATTATAATACAATGGTTTAATTACAGCAGCAGGGAGGGTGGGCTAACAAAAAATGACGTGCACGATTACATAAACAATCACTCACAAAATTTTATAAACACGAATGTCAACGGCGAAGTAACAGCGCGAACTAACCCCGGTGATTTCGTCACGGAAAGTTAGAGGGTTCAGTTTGAGGTTATTGACCCTCTTTTTAATTTTTTTTTCGTGTGAAATCTTTGTTTTAGATATGTTTGCTCGAATCCCATTTGTAGGGTTCACCCTCCCCTGCTGCTTGCCACTAGCAATTTCATTGACCCCCTCCGCTTCCCATTAGTAGACTGGCGGACTGGTAACTAGATGTAGTACCGGGTCGATCGTAAACATTAACTTCGTAAAATGTGTCAAATCTTTAGTGCTTTTAACCAATAGTTATTTCGAACTCATAATATGAGTCACAGGAAAGATACCTACCCGTATCAGCCCGAGACGGCTGGTTCTGCGTCCCTGGAAAAGCTACTTAGCTCCCTTTTCCTCGCCATGATATAACCAATAATGTGTTATAGGGCTGTTTAAACCACCAACAACAACCTCCGTTTCTCGAAAAGAAAAATATATCCGTACAGCTAGAAGAGAAAACGTTAGTCTGGTTCCCTGCTTAGAATGCTTCCTGCGTTGCACTCCGCTATACTAAGTCTTAGTACAGCGGAGTGCAACGCAGGGAGCATACTAAGCAGGGAACCAGACTAAGAAAACGCCTGCACCGCTACAGTTAGCGTACGAGGAATTCCGATTTTCGCTCAAAGACGTAAATAACTCGGAAACGCAAAGATAATATCGCAATAGAATTGTCGGCATGCAGCCAATATCGTTCGTCTTATTTACAGATAATGGGACCTTTCTAGTAATGCAGTTTTGTTTCTATTTGCCAAAATGTTAATATTTCTTCTTTTTTTTTATTCCTGTCACTCTTTGCGTGCGCGCGCTCTAGTGTTTCGAGAAAGCTGTTGCTCTCTAGAACGCCGGTAACATAATGAAACCTATTAGATTCTACCGTTTAAGAACGTGTGTGTGTGTGTTTCGAGGGAACTCTTGCTCTCTAGATCGTAACATAATGAAACTTATTAATTTCTCCCCACTTTTAAGAACTTGCATATATATATATATATATATATATATATATATATATATATATATATATATATATATATATATATATATATATATATAAACAAAGAAAATAGTGAAGCCAACAAGCTTTGTAAAATTTAACAAAATATTTTATTTCCCTAGAAAACAAGATAAAAATATGAAAAAGGGCTTACGGTTTGTGAATCTAATCCAAAAATTAATCATAGAATTTAAAAATATAAGTCCTATCACTAAAAAGTTCTAAATGAATCAAAGTTCGAATCCCGATGAAGTTCCAAGATGGAAGGCGATGACGTCTTCTATATCCTGCTTTGTGTTGATGTGTCGACAGCTCCTTGTTGAATTTTATGATTCAAGAATAATATTCCGGCTTTAGAATTCCGAATAATTTCCAATAAATGTTTTTCTCCAAGAATTTTGATGAAGAAGAGTATTTTCCAGGGTGAATAAATTATTTTAAATAAAAAAAACTCTAACTCGAACTGGTCACAACACAAAATACCTCTGAACTCCGAAGGTATTAATTTACGACTGAATTAAATCACTACAAAATATCTGTTTTAACCCTTAACTGAAACGCAGTTTAGACCTCGTGATGGGTCACGTGATCACTTAGTTCGAACAGCGCAGTAAAAAATATGTCAATTAGCACGTAGGCTATACAGGTTCAATTGCACTGAACGAATCTTATCATAAGATTCAAAAATAAAAAAAAACTCTTTACAATAGAGTTGAACACGCAAGCCAAGAATGACCTTGAGTATGACCAATGATTTTCACTCTCTGTTTACAAATTCTGAATCAAAGTGATGACCTAGGTCAGCTAAAAATACAATGTAGCAACACTACTACGTTTTAATCAGGCTTAAAAGAACTGAACTGAATTTTCTGGGGAAAAAATGTCAATTCCAGTGAATAAAGTTATCATTACAATTACATGCAACGATACAAAATTAAAATAAAAAAGAATTTAAAACTAACGCACAAGTAATTAAATTACATATACGTAACACTCCCCCCCATAAAGAAAAACAAAGATTTATATAATAAAGCTTTCTTTTTACCATATGATAATATGAATGAGGTAGAACAAATTATATAAGAAGAACTCTTATGAATTATACAAAGTGTACATGAAATAATATTTCTATACACGGGAAAGTGCATCTACAATTAAATTGTCTTTTCCCTTGATGTGCCTGATGTCAAGATTATATTCCTGTAACAACAAACTCCACCTTAATAATCTTTGATTTTTATTTTTCATCTTGTCATTGAAAGTAAGGGGGTTGTGATCACTATACACAACAATCAGAAATGGAGCTGAGCTAAGGTAAATTTCAAAATGTTGTAATGCCAAAATTAAATCCAAACATTCCTTCTCGATTGTTGGGTAATGTCTTTGGTGCTTATTTAATTTCTTAGAGAAATAGCACACTGGATGATCAACACCATTTCTATCTTATTGAATCAATACTGCTCCAACCCCAACATCACTTGCATCCACAGACAGTTTAAAAGATTGACTGAAATTTGGAGCTGTAAGAACTGGTGCACTTTTAAGTATGGCCTTTAACTTGTCAAAACACTCCTGACATTTTTCTGTCCAAAGAAACTTGTTTTTCTTGCTCAACAAATATGTCAGGGGTTCAGCAATATTAGAAAAATTGGAACAAAATTTCCGATAGCATCCAGCCGTACCTAAAAATCGCATCAGTTGCTTTTTTACTGACAGGCACAGGCAATTCAGAGATAGCCTTGACCTTAGCATCTATAGGTTCAGCTTGCCCATGTCCCACAATAAGTCCTAGAAACGTTACACAAGCACAGCAGAACTCACTTTTGAATAAATTGATTGTCAAACTGGCATCAGTGAGTCTGTCAAAGAATTTCCGAATTGTTGCTAGATGTTCTTTCCAGGTATCGTTGTAGATGATGAAGAATGAGCAAGAGAGAATGAACTCTATTACAAGACACAAAAGTTTTCTCCATAGAAGTTCTGTGAAACCATAATTTCACTTTTGACTTGAATTGCTGAGTGCCAAATTCAAGCATAACAAGCTGGAAAATTCCAGACATAAAATTTAACCCTTGACCAGACTGGACAGATTTGGGAAGGCCAAATTGAGTAAAAAAAAACTTTATCAAAGCTTTTACTATGGTTTTGGTTTTAATATTCCTCAAAGGAATTGCCTCTGGAAACCTTGTTGACGCACACATAATGGTCAACAAGTATTGGTTGCCTGACTTGGTCTTAGGTAAGGGACCAACACAATCTACCATTATTCTACTAAATGGTTCGTCAAATGCAGGAATAGGTTGCAGATGAGCCTTAGGTATCTTCTGATTGGGTTTTCCTACCATTTGACAAGTATGACAAGATCTGCAGTATTTACAAATATCACTTTTGATTTTTGGCCAATAAAAGGGAGTCAAGATCTTGTGATAAGTCTTATTAATCCCTAAATGACCAGCCAGAGGAGTTTCATGGGCCAAACTAAGTATTTCCTGTCTGTGAGATTTTCGAAGTACAATTTGATAGTTCACTGACCACTCGTCACTAGCAGGTACCTCGGGAGGTCTCCATTTTCTCATAAGAATTCCATTTTTAATGAAATAGCAGACAGGTACTTCAGTGGCTTCAGTTTTACTAATGGCCCTCTGAAACAAACAGGAGATCTCAGGATCTTTTTCCTGTTCGACGACAAGTTATTGTCGTTTGTCACCCTGATTAGATAAAAGAGAATGAGTGGTTAAAAGAGGATCACTGTGATCAATACCTTTTGATTGATCCACACAAGGAGTGAAAGAGACATCATCAAAAGCCTGACCAATACATGTGTCAGCTAAAGGAATACTTTCGTTATCGAAATCATTCTCAAGAGCTTTCTTTGACTTAGCTCTATTAACTGCACAAGCTGGGTATAAATCAGGGAATTCTTTTTCAATTGGGTCGACTTTCTGATCCAAAGAAGGCTTGTCAGTTACAAGTGGATTAACCACAACCTTGTCTCCAGCTAGGTCGTTGTCTAGTAACAAATGAATGCCCTCAACGGGTAAAGTAGACACTATACCGACTGTCACAGGTCCTGAAACTAGGTCTGATGACAAATTTACAGAATGGAGAGGAACATTAACAAAGCCGCACTCTACTCCCTGAATGAGAACACTCTCATTAGAAGAGGACTTCTGAGAAAAATTTTAATAGGGATAGGATTGGCCAAATCACCGAAGAGTGATATAGAACCCTTCGACATGAATAGTTCATAATTCTCCATAATAAGATCAGAATGGGGTTTATTAGAGCCAACAAATGTATTGCTTCAATACATGACCGTGACCTTGACCTCTTAGAAATAAGAGCATTTGGGATAGGTCTATCTTGATTCTGATGCTTATATTTGAATTTGAAGGAATCAGAAATAATGTGTCCTTTCTTCTTAGAATAGGTACACGCAGGAAGACACAAGGATTTTGAATCAAGCTTATCAGAAGCTTGACTTTTAAAAGTTGTGACAGACTGACTTTTAGGAGGAGTCGTAGTAGGTTGAAATACCTTCTTACCAGTAGACTTCTGAGTGAAAGGCTTGCCTACAACAGGAACTTTATGAGTTAAGAAATACTCATCAGCAGCACGAGCAGCATTTTCCAATGTTTCAGTCTTATGCTTGTCAAGATACATTCTAATGTCACTATGGACACGGTTCCTAAACTCTTCAACTAACATGAGTTGTCTGAGACTTTCGTAATCTTTGTTAACCTTTCTAGAAGAGCACCACCTATCAAATTGTTGTGCTTTTTCCCATGCCAATTCGACATAGGTCTGGTCAGTTGATTTTCTAGAATTCCTTAATTTTTGCCGATGAGCCTCAGGGACTAACTCATAATCCTTCAAGATACAGTCTTTAACCACATTATAGTCAGCACTCTGCTCTAGTGACAGTGAAAAATAAATATCACCAGCTCTACCAGTAAGTGCACATTGTAATAACAGAGTCCAATGCACCCTTGGCCATTTCAAATTTTCCACAATTTTTTCAAAACGAGGAAAATATCTGTCTACTTCTTTTTCCAGAAAAGGGGGCAAAACTTGCTATTTTCGAAAACATCAAAAGTATGGGAGTGTTTTCCTTTTGCCAGCTCTAATTCTTTTAACCGAATTGGAAATTCCCTTTCTTTATTTTGTCTTTGCATTTGCATCTGTCTGTCTGTCTGTCTCTGTCTCTCTCTCTCTCTCTCTCTCTCTCATCTTTTTCAAATTGTATCTTTTCTATCTGAAACTGAACCTGTCTTGTCTCTAATTCCAACTTTTTTAACTGTACTTCCATTTTCAAAATGTCCAACCTCTCCTGGGGAAAATTAAAAAAAATTTTCTACTTTGATGATACTGTGGAATAAAAAAGCCTGTTGATTTCACTAAAGATTTCAAACAAAATGTGAAATAATACATGGGATTTAAAAATTTCAGAAAACTAGGGGAAATTAAATTTCAAAACACAGTTTTCTGAAATATTTTAGCCAAAGTTCATATATCCCAAGGAGGAGAACCTCAATTGTCTCCGTTATGTGTCTAGGCTCATTCAAAAGTAACAAAGAAAATAGTGAAGCCAACAAGCTTTGTAAAATTTAACAAAATATTTTATTTCCCTAGAAAACAAGATAAAAATATGAAAAAGGACTTACGGTTTGTGAATCTAATTCAAAAATTAATCCTAGAATTTAAATAGATACGTCCTATCACTAAAAAGTCCTAAATGAATCAAAGTTCGAATGCCGATGAAGTTCCAAGATGGAAGGCGATGACGTCTTCTATATCCTGTTTTGTGTTGATGTGTCAACAGTTCCTTGTTGAATTTTATGATTCAAGAATAATATCCGGCTTTAGAATTCCGAATAATTTCCAATAAATGTCTTTGTCCAAGAATTTTGATGAAGAAGAGTATTTTCCAGGGTGAATAAATTATTTTAAATAAACACTGTAACTCGAACTGGTCACAGCACGAAATACCTCTGAGCTCCGAAGGTATTAATTTACGACTGAATTAAATCACTACAAAATATCTGTTTTAACCCTTAACTGAAACGCAGTTTAGACCTCGTGATGGGTCACGTGATCACTTAGTTCGAACAGCGCAGTAAAAATATGTCAATTAGCACGTAGGCTATACGGGTTCGATTGTACTGAACGAATCTTACTATAAGATTCAAAAATTTAAAAAAAACTGTTTACAACAGAGTTGACACGCAAGACAGGTATGGTCTTGATTATGACCAATGATTTTCACTCTTTTTACAAATTCTGAATCAAAGTCAGGAACTAGGTCAGCTAAAAATACAATGTAGCAACACTACTGGATTTTAATCAGGCTTAAAAGAACTGAACTGAATTTTCTGGAAAAAATGTCAATTCCAGTGAATAAAGTTATCATTACAATAACATGCAACGAAACAAAAATAAAATTAAAAAGAATTTAAAACTAACACACAAATAATTAAGTTATATATACGTCACTGCTGTAAAATGTAATGATAATCTATAGATTTTGCCCACGTGACTAGGGTCTGTTTTACAGATATTAAAGGACACAAAATTGCATGAGATCTATAAATAGATGTTTACGTACGTCTTGACAGTTACTAATAATATAATTATTAGTAAACATGTTTACGAAATTCGTCCTTTTTCTTACTGTACAAATCGGTCAGATGGTATCTCAGAAGAATTAAATTGATTCTTATTGGCTGCGTTCGGTCACGTGAATAGGTATTTTAACATATTAGAATGAGTACTATGCTCAGTTACGTGGGAGTATGTTGTTAAATATAGTCGTAATAGGAGGTGTATATGTGGAGAGAACTAAGCAATCAAATTCATTCCTATTTTGAGGTCATTCTTATTGCTTGTGTTCCTGTTGCAATATCAAGTCTGCAGACATGTTTTATGTTATACTTAGATATTATTTGAGAGGAAAAACATTTTTTCTTTTCAGCAGAAATAGAAAGTCCTCCATTTTTGGACTATAATATTATTCTGGAAATGTTGTGAATTATTCATAGTAGTTCTGGACAACACCATTTTGACAACGTCACGATTCTTGACAGACCAGTACATTTCAGGTTCTGAAGTTTATACCGAACATTTCATTCTTTTGGACTTTAATATAACTGTTTCAGTATTATTTTGGATTCACTTTATAATACTGTAAGTTCCTCTCACATTTTTATGTGTAATATTGATTAAATTATTTGTTAAGTTTTACAAAACTTATTGGTGTTGCTTCCTTCTGTTACTTAGTTTATGACCATAGAGTCGTGTGTGTGTGTGTGTGTGTGTGTGTGTGTGTGTGTGTGTGTGTGATCTCAGTGTGCAATGAAAGTTTTTAAAATATTTGGTAAATGTACAAATATCAACTCCAGACGCCTGTGTATGCGGTGAACTTGGGACAATTACTCTCAAATACTTAAGGTTGGTTTACTTAAGCAAAAATTGGTTTAGAATTAAAAATTTCGTAAATATTAGTCCCAGCCTAAATAAATGCAAAGATTGGGCAACTGGAGTTAGCAAAAAAAAAAAAAAATCGCTGAAGTAAAGATTTTAACAATTTATTTTATTTTATTTTTTCTATCTTTTTCATTCATTCATTCATTAAGAAACAAAAATTATTAAATAGCACATTGTTTCGAATCTTGCAGGTGACAGTTTTTCTCCCTGACAATCGTTTAACTCACGCATTAGGATCTGTTTGTTTTCTGTGCACAAACGTACCTATCACTGAGAAATAGTACTTATTTCCGCAGTGTAACTTACCCATCCCCTACCCGTCCACTTCTCGGGTCAGTTTCGCGGCTATTCAATGCATTAGTCCTTCTCGCGAAGATCTCGTGCAAATAGGAGGCTGCCGAATTGTGATGGAAAAGTGAGGTTAAATTAACTGAAGATCATTAGTAAACAGCATGATATTGCTGGGCTTTTTTTGTTTCGCTTCTTATAACATCAGAGCTTTGCTGCTTTGTGATTAATTAACAGGGTTTGGACAGCCTTTTCAATAGGCAAATGGTATTCATTTACACGAAGTTTACATTTTGCCATATATACCATGGTTATATACAGTAGTGCTGCCATAGATAATCTTCTTCCCGGACTTGTCCTCCGTTTGGGTCCTTAAATCTCGATACCGATAGAGATACACGCGCTCACCGGATGTCCTCATCTTTGAAAGTTCTAATATGTTAACACTAGTTATAACATATATATCGGTCCATTTCTGTGTCCCAGTATATAATGTTCTTCTGATCTGCCGTACTTACGTCCATCAGTTTGTCACACATTTATTACCTGTTTTCAGGCACTGTCTTGAGGTACATCCATGTTACATGAATTGATGTTTTGTTACTAACATTTGTCAAGTATAATGTATTGATCGATCAATTTTAATTATCTCGTAAATAAAAAATAAAAAAGATGTACAACTTTTATCCATCAGCTGGTTATATTTTTATAATGACTTTGAGTCTAATAACATCAAGCAATCTTGTTATAGCTACTTTTGTGCATCATTTTTTTTTTTTTAAATACATCTGACCAGGCTTTTTCATGTATATCTTAATTTACTACATTGGAACTGGGTTTTTCTACATACCTTTTAAGATGTGAGCAATTGATGCATTTTGTTGTCTATTTGAATGACATTTTTCACATGTTGAATTATATTCAGTTTGCAATATTATAACATCTTCATTTCAACCAAACATTTAATGAAAACATTATTGAATTATATACGATAAACCATACATGCATAAGTATGTTCAGTTGCTAACTTCTTGTAATAAGAAAGCAATGTGTTCAGCAGTTTATGAAGCAATTAAAATTAGAGATAGATTATTTTATATACAATAATTTGGTATAAAAACTGTTTATATACCTGTCTAACTTTTGATAATAATCTCATTTTGAGCTTCATTTGAAGTTTTACTTGCAGCATTTGATAACCACACACTATATATAAAATATATATATATATATATATATATATATATATATATATATATATATATATATATATCCTCTTTTCAACATGATGTCTTTATTAATTTTCAATCTGATTCCAATTCATACCTGACAGACTTTTGTCCTTTATTAATGTTACCCACAAACATGAGAAATGGTTTATTCTTTTTTCTTATTATTCTTTCCAAAAACAGGGTAATGAAACTGTAACTTGCCCAGCATTAATGAATGGTCTAAAATGGCAACTACTGATACTGTGTATTGTATAGAAAAAAGGAGTTTTATAATAAAGTTTTCTAATCTCCATGAACTAATGTGCTGTAGTACATTTTGAGTTACCTCCCTTTGCATGCTCAGGGTTTTGCTTCTTTCTAGACTAGCATTATTTTAGTACATCTGATGATGGTCATTTTAGTCACTGTTCTTTAAAAAGGTATTACTTGTCATAGCTGACTGAATATTTTACTGAGCATATGAAAACACATAGTTTGTCACTTCCAAAATTAGTTCCTCTATGAATTGTTGTCATGGATGCACTGAATATCAGCCACTGCACAAACATGGATGCTATATTAAGTTATGCATAATACATTCTTATCTTTCATTGCCAGAGTATTCATGGAAGTTGGCAGATTCATCAGGCAGACAGGTAGTGCATAATACACTGTGAAACCTGGTAAATTTCCCAACTTTCATTTCTTTAGTCATTAGAGCTTTGTCTACTGGTGTGTATATGCAGAGGGTAAGTATTAACTGCTGTTGTGTACAGCAGGTGTCATTCATCATTTGAGATTGGCATTATTCTGTACAGCTAATGTCAATGGTCATTTCAGATTGGTATTATTGTGTACAGCAAGTGTCATTCATCATTTGAGATTGGCGTTATTCTGTACAGCAAGTGTCATTCATCATTTGAGATTGGCGTTATTCTGTACAGCTAATGTCAATGGTCATTTCAGATTGGTATTATTGTGTACAGCAGGTGTCATTCATCATTTGAGATTGGCGTTATTCTGTACAGCTAATGTCAATGGTCATTTCAGATTGGTATTATTGTGTACAGCAAGTGTTATTCATCATTTGAAATGGGCATTATTCTGTGCAGCTAGTGTTAATGGTCATTTCAGATTGGTATTATTGTGTGACAGCAAGTGTCATAATCATTTGAGATTGGCATTATTCTATACAGCAAATGTCAATAGTAAATTGAGATGGGATTATTGTGTATTGATTTATTTATTGTGATCATATTGATGTTGTTTGATAAGGATGTACAGGTCAGCAAGAAAGGTTTCAGATAGTGGATGTAGCCCTTAATGTGATCATAGATGGGTCATCAGTTTTGAAATTGCAGATATTTGTAGTGGCTTGTGCATCAGTTATTTGTCTTTTTAAAAATTTGATTTTTGTCTCTCCTGTGAAAACATCATAGTGGGTTGGGTGTGGCCAAAAAATGGTCAAAGGCTGACCTTTACAGATCACTCACACCTCACCCAGTTACCCAGATTTGTCATTGATTTCCTGAATCCCACAAGCTTGTCATTTTAACTGTCCATGGTGTTGATAATTGTCCCTCCTGACTTGTTGCTAATTTGAAACCTGATAATGCAAACTGTTGATTCTGCTATTTCCTGCACATCCTTTTTTCTCACACTACTTTGGTCATATATCATTTTTATAGCACCAGTCTTCTCATATATTGTTTTCTTTATAAATATCTTAAAGGTTTGTTTTAAGGGATTTCCAGGGGTTGTAAAATGGCCCTATCCCAATGTAAATAGGAAAAAATGTAAAATTTCTCCAGATTATTCAGAATTCCTAATTTCAGAAAGTTACTCCTGAACAGCTTAATCCCCAGTAGTCAAAATTTGTCCAAGACCATCGGCTTAAGTGATTCATAAACCATTGCCATCAAGAGCTTGGTGTTTGGCTGTGATTTAATTATTAAATTATTTGATTGCCCAGCTTTCATTTTAAATTATTCCAGGCTACCATGTGATGGATTTTTCTCCCCTTGATTTTGTCTAGCCAGCATCAGTATCATCAGATAGTGTTACATTTATGGTGGCAAAGGTGTTGAAGTTTTAAGTTTTGTGTTACACGCTTGTCAAGTCAGGTATTAGTGAATACTTGGAGGTAAGACACCAGATACCATTGAACACTTGTTTTCAAATTTTTTTTTTTAATATTAATTGTAACAGACATGTTAACATGAGTACTCAATCACCTGTAGATGCATGTTGGCATGAGGTAATCTTGAAGTGAGGGAAACTAGAGGATCCTGAGGAAACAACCCACTTTGGTAGAACTTCAACTAACCCTTACTTTTGATGGAACTGGCCCAGAATCAAGTCTGAGACTGCAAGGAATTAAAGTTAGTGTGCTACCACTTTATTATCATGAAGGACTTATTGATTCCATAAATCTGCAACAGATCTTACGGGGTGTAAATTTGTAGCCATGGCTGGATGTTAACATCTTGAAGGTGTTGTTCAGACTCTGGGTCTTTAACTACTGGTGTGTAACAGAAAGAAGTGAAAAAACCTACATGTTTAGTAAAATAAAACAAATAATTAATTTCTGTAAGTTACGAAGTGAAAATTTAAAAAGCACTTAAAATCAGGCATGGGGCTGATGACAATTGTAATTGTAATCATAATCGATTGCATTGTGATCTTTAATCGTAATCATAGGTTAAGAGGCTCTATGATAATAATTGTCCTTCATTGGCAGTGTAAATGCATAGTATAATCATGATTGCAAATGATTACAACCATACAAATCACTAATTATATTCTTAAAATTATAGGAATAATAAAAATTTTCATACACAAAAGACATGGATGTTGGTTATTACAATAGCAAATTGATCATTTTAGGTGGCCAATATAAAAGCTAATTTTTCTAAATATATACTGTCTTATAACTTTAGGTGACCATTAATTCAAAAATTCAATTTCTGTTAGCAACTCTTTCATCAAGCAGTGATGTAGACTTCAGACAAATGTCTCATCTATTCAGCCTTGTTATGGGTGATCTCACAAGATGATTACAGAAGCCAAATACTTTACTTGATGTCTAAGATGATTATCAAAGCCAAGTACTTTACTTTGTTGAAGCAAATGTGTTGTAAACAGTGCTATGTTGTGCTAATTTGGCATGTTAATTTGTATGTAAATAATTGTTGATAAACATTTATATAGAGTTAAGATTGTTAGTTTTTCAGTTATTCAGTGTATGTTATCTGCCCAGAACAAAGAAAGATAACAAGCAAATACAAAGCAATTGTAATCATCCCCATGTAATCATAATTGTAATCATAATCATCCCCCTGTAATCATAATCCTAATCCTAATCATCCCCCAGTAATCATAATCCTAATCAAAATCATAATCATTCCCCTATAATCATAATGATAATCATAATCATTACCCTGTAATCATAATCATAATCATCCCCTAGTAATCATAATCATCCCCTTATAATCATAATCATGATCAAAATCTTCCCCCTGTAATGAAAACTGTAATCATAATCATCCCCCTGTAATCATAATCATAATCATCCCCTAGTAATCATAATCATTCCCCTGTAATCATAATCATGATCAAAATCATCCCCCTGTAATGATAACTGTAATCATAATCATCCCTCTGTAATCATAATCAAAATCATCCCCCTGTAATCATAACTGTAATCATAATCATCCCCCTGTAATCATAATCCTAATCAAAATCATAATCATTCCCCAGTAATCATAATCATAATCATTACCCTGTAATCATAATCATAATCATCCCCTAGTAATCATAATCATGATCAAAATCATCCCCCTGTAATGATAACTGTAATGATAATCATCCCCCTGTAATCATAATCATAATCAAAATCATCCCCCTGTAATCATAACGATTCCCCTCTAATCATAATCCTAATCAAAATCATAATCATGCCTCTGTAATCATAATCCTAATCAAAATCATCCCTCTGTAATCCTAATCCTAATCAAAATCATCCCCCTGTAATCATAATCATCGCCCTGTAATCAGAATCATTCCCCTGTAATGATAGTCATAATCATAATCATCTCCCTGTAATTATAATTGTAACCATAATCATCCCTCTTAATCATTATCATAGTATCCAGATAATGTGTAATCATAATTGTAATCATAATCATCCCCCTGTAATCATAATCATAATTGTGATCATCCCCCTTTGATCATAGTTATAATCATCCCCCAGGAATCATAATTGTAATCATAATTGTAGGCGTATAAAAGCACCTGTAATCAACCCCATGCCTGCTTACATTATTGTAAATTAAATTCCAGATATTCCTAAATGTTCTGTCACAAGTCCAGAAGTATAGCATGTTCAGAATGAATTCCAGTAGCCTTGAATATCATGATGTACCAGTGATGTAATTCAGAATATCTTGAATGAAATCTCAGTAATCCCAAAGTAGTGTTTTAGTCCAAAAATGTCCATGAGCACTTTGTTAATTCTAATGAATAATTAAAATAATTCTTCTAGAATTGTGTCTGAACACAGCTACAAATGATTCCAGATACTGACCATAAAACAGGAATGAATAATTTGTTTATCAGCCTCTGTATATACAGATTACACTTGACCTAAGACACAATAGAATGTTCTGTGGAAAAAACCACTTACTCCTAACCATGGTCAGGTCTTGAACTCAGATGTGAGTAAACATCTCATTTATTTCTTAGAATCATGAAAAAAATCAGGTAGGCATCAATTCCACAACCCTCAATCATGGACAGACATTAAGCACACAGAATAGACAACAATGTGCATACCACTTCCATGATATCAGAAATGTTCTTCTTTCCTCTCTCAGTTTGAATATAGTACATAAATAAGAGGGCATTCCAATTGACAAAATCCTGTCAGTATCTAGTTACTTTTTCTTGAGGTAGGGGACATTGCAATTGACAAAATCCTGTCAGTATCTAATTACTTTTTTAGAGGTAGGGGGCATTCCAATTGTCAAAATCCTGTCAGTATCTAGTTACTTTTGTAGAGGTAGGGGGCAGTACAATTGTCAAAATCCTGTCATTATCTAGTTACTTTTTTAGAAGTAGGGGGCATTCCAATTGTCAAAATCCTGTCAGTATCTAATTACGTTTTTAGAGGTAGAGGGCATTCCAATTGTCAAAATCCTGTCAGTATCTAGTTACTTTTTTGGAGGTAGGGGGCATTCCAATTGTCAAAATCCTGTTATTATCTAGTTACTTTTTTAGAAGTAGGGGGCATTCCAGTTTTCAAAATCCTGTCAGTATCGTGTTACTTTTTTAAAAGTAGGGGGCATTCCAATTGACAAATTCCTGTCAGTATCTAATCACTTTGAATGGCATGTATTAATATTTTATATTTCATGCCATAATTTTTCGAAAAACATTGGAACTAATCATTGATCTTAGAGTATTTCTGATCTATATCAATTACAGCCACTAAATTTAGGCCTGTATAATTGTTTCGCTTTTGCTGTACATGCAAATAATCATCAGATCCATGAAATTATTTTACAAGTTAGATTATAATACATAACAAAGAATGTCATACAAACAGCTGTGCAGAGTTTAAACACTGCAAGAATGTTGTTCGATCAGAAGTGCAAAGTTTTGGAAACCTCAAATATAACCTGTTGCAAAGTATGCCTAAACCTCTTACGGATATTGTACATTCTTAAAATCTATGCTTACCATGCAGCCTAAAATTAGTTAATCATTACATTATGTCATCAGTATGACCTGTTTTACTACTTAAGTGTATTGTAGCATTAAGATCTCTTGAGGTTGGCTGTAATGGTTGTGGCTTCTGTCTCTGGTGTACTTTTCCACATACTATTGGTGATAAGGTACTTTTCCCAATACTTTTAGTGACTGGGCACTTTTCTCCATATTTTAATGACAGGGTACTTTTCCAGATACTTTTAGTGACAGGGTACTTTCCCCAGACCTTTAGTGACAGGGTACTTTTCTCCATACTTTTAGTGACAGGGTGCTTTCCTCAAACCTTTAGTGACAGGGTACTTTTCTCTATACTTTTAGTGACAGGGTACTTTCCTCATACTTTAATGAGAGGGTAGTTTCCCCCATACTTTAATGACAGGGTACTTTTCTCCATACTTTTAGTGACAGGGTACTTTTCCCCATACTTTAATGAGAGGGTAGTTTCCCCCATACTTTAATGACAGGGTACTTTTCTCCATACTTTTAGTGACAGGGTACTTTTCCCCATACTTTAATGACAGGGTAGTTTCCCCCATACTTTAATGACAGGGTACTTTTCTCCATACATTTAGTGACAGGGTACTTTTCCCCATACTTTAATGACAGGGTAGTTTCCCCCATACTTTAATGACAGGGTACTTTTCTCCATACTTTTAGTGACAGGGTACTTTTCTCCATACTTTTAATGACAGGGTACTTTCCCCAAACCTTTAGTGACAGGGTACTTTTCTCCATACTTTTAGTGACAGGGTACTTTCCCCAAACCTTTAGTGACAGGGTACTTTTCTCCATACTTTTAGTGACAGGGTACTTTCTCCAAACCTTTAGTGACAGGGTACTTTTCTCCATACTTTTAGTGACAGGGTACTTTCCCCAAACCTTTAGTGACAGGGTACTTTTCTCTATACTTTTAGTGACAGGGTACTTTCCTCATACTTTAATGACAGGGTAGTTTCCCCCATACTTTAATGACAGGGTACTTTTCTCCATACTTTCAGTGACAAGGTACTTTTCCCCATACTTTAATGACAGGGTAGTTTCCCCCATACTTTAATGACAGGGTACTTTTCTCCATACATTTAGTGACAGGGTACTTTTCTCCATACATTTAGTGACAGGGTACTTTTCTCCATACTTTTAGTGACAGGGTACTTTTCTCCATGCTTTAATAACAGGGTACTTTTCTCCATACATTTAATGACAGGGTACTTTTCTCCATACATTTAGTGACACGGTAATTTTCTCCATATATTTAGTGACAGGGTACTTTTCTCCATACATTTAGTGACAGGGTACTTTTCTACATACCTTTAGTGACAGGGTACTTTTCTCCATACATCTAGTGACAGGGTACTTTTCTCGATATATTTAGTGACAGGGTACTTTTTCCCATACTTTTAGTGACAGGGTACTTTTCCCCATACTTTTAGTGACAGTGTACTTTTCTCCATACTTTTAGTGACAGGGTACTTTTCTCCATACATTTAGTGACAGGGTACTTTTCTCCATACATTTAATAACAGGGTACTTTTCTCCATAATTTAAGTGACAGGGTACTTTTCTCCATACTTTTAATAACAGTGTACTTTTCTCCATACTTTAAGTGACAGGGTACTTTTCTCCATACTTTTAGTGACAAGGTACTTTTCTCCATACTTTTAGTGATGGGGTACTTTTATCCATACTTTTAGTGTCAGTACTGTTCCCCATACTTTTATAGGTAATGAAGTTTAAGCAGAATATTATAATTGTTGTCAATTTTCAGAAGTTAAATGAAGTAAAGAAACCGAAGAAATGAACATATTGTGGATTCCCGAAATTCTTTGCAGCCAGTAGAGTATAAAATCTTCAAGGGACCCTTATTTTTCTTTCAGTTTCTTGAGCTGAAAATGTAAATTAACTAGTCAATTCATCTGAGATGGATGAAGTAGCACATTGCCCTAGTGCTGACCGCAGATGCAGACGAGACAAATACAGGAAGCTTCGTCTCAGATCTCAGGAACACTACAAATCAGTGATTGGTGCTGATAAACCCCCAATTCCTAAAGTTGGTAAGTTTGTACAACAGAAAAAATTTTGGCCCGTGGCCACATGAGCTTTGAAAAATAAGAAAGTAGCACCATGAGTGTTGATGGTTGTACATTCAGCAATAATGACATCCTTATAAGTACTGAGCATTGTAGGATTGTTTCCTATGATATGTTCTATCCGAGTTATGTTTTGGATGGTCTTCCTGCATTCTGCCAAACCCATTTGTTTTCATAGCAACTTGAAGTCAAAACTTTTACGTTTTTATATACCATTCAAAACCACTGAGTCAATATGGATAAGACTTTGTGGAAATGTATTGACTCTTTGCCTTCCGTAGCAATCAGGTGGAAAATATATTTTCACATTCCGTGCAAATGTCTGTGTTCGGTTGAAAAAATAAAATCTTGTTAGAGATATTTCACATCATATTGTTTTGCATATTTGAGGTTTTGGAGACCTTTCTAGCAACCATTTAGTTTTCATAACAACAGGTGCAAAACATTTTTTGAAATCTTAAGACAAATGCACTAATTTAAAAAAAAACATTTAAAAGATACTTGTCTTGTAGAATAGGTCCAATGCAATCTCCTTAATGTCACAAGAGAATGCTTATAGGATAGGTCCAATGCTGTCTCCCAAATGTCAGAAGGAGATGCTTTTTAGAATAGGTCAATGTGGTCTCCTTAATGTCACAAGAGGATGCTTATAGAATAGGTCCAATGCTGTCTCCCAAATGTCAGAAGGGGATGCTTGAAAAATAGGTCAATGTGGTCTCCTTAATATCACAAGAGGTTGCTTATAGAATAGGTCCAATGCTGTCTCTGGTCTCCTTAATATCACAAGAGGTTGCTTATAGAATAGGTCCAATGCTGTCTCCCAAATGTCAGAAGGGGATGCTTATAGAATAGGTCAATGCAGTCTCCTTAATGTCACAAGACAATGCTTATAGAATAGGTCAATGCAATCTCCTTAATGTCACAAGACAGTGCTTATAGAATAGGTCCAATTGTTACGTATATGTAATTAAATTGCTTGTGTGTTAGTTTTAAAATTCTTTTTTATTTTATTTATGTTTCATTACATTTTATTGTAATGATAATTTTCATTGGATTTGAATATCTTTTTGGAAAATTGGCTTGACCTGATTAGATTATAAGTTACTTCAGCACTATTTTTAGTTCATAGATTTTGTTCTGAAGGGTTCTACAGTGTATCTCACTCTTGGGTGATTTGGCCAATCCTATCCCTACTAAAATTTTAAGGGATACAGGAGCTTCTCAGAGTCTTTTATTATCAGGTACTTTGCCTTTTTCTGAGAAGCTCTGTTCTAATGAGTGTTCTCATTCAGGGAGTAGAGTGCGTCTTTGTTATTGTTCCTCTCCATTCTGTAAATTTGTCATCAGACTTAGTTTCAGGACCTGTGACGGTCAGTATAGTGTCTACTTTACCCGTTAAGGGCATTCATTTGTTACTAGGCAACGACCTAGCTGGAGACAAGGTTGTGGTTAATCCACTTGTAACTAACAAGCCTTCTTTGGATCAGAAAGTTGATCCTATTGAAAAAGAACACCCTCATTTCTACCCAGCTTGTGCAGTTACCAGAGCTATGTCAAAGAAAGCTCTTGAGAATGATTTTGATAAGGAAAATATTTCTTTAGCTGACACATGTATTGGTCAGGCTTTTGATGAGGTCACTTTCACTCCTAATTTGGATCAATCAAAAGGTATTGATCACAGTGATCCTCTTTTAAATACTCATTCTCTTTTATCTAATCAGGGTGACAAATGACAATCACTTGTCGTCGAACAGGAAAAAGATCCTGAGATCTCCTGTTTGTTTCAGAAGGCCATTAGTGAAACTGAAGCTACTGAAGTACCTGTCTGTTATTTCATTAAAAATGGAATTCTTATGAGAAAATGGAGACCTCCCGAGATACCTGCTAGTGATGAGTGGTCAGTGAACTATCAGAGTAGTTCCAAAATCTTACAGACAGGAAATACTTAGTTTGGCCCATGAAACTCCTCTGGCTGGTCATTTAGGGATAAATAAAACTTATCACAAGATCTTGACTCCCTTTTATTGGCCAAAAATCAAAAGTGATGTTTGTAAATTTTGTAGATCTTGTCATACTTGTCAAATGGTAGGAAAACCCAATCAGAAGATACCTAAGGCTGGTCTGCAACCTTTTCCTGCATTTGACGAACCATTTAGCAGAATTATGGTAGACTGTGTTGGTCCCTTACCTAAGACCAAGTCAGGCACCCAATATTTGTTGACCATTATGTGTGCATCAACAAGATTCCCAGAGGCAATTCCTTTGAGGAATATTAAAACCAAAACCATAGTAAAAGCTTTGATAAAGTTTTTTATTCAATTTGGCCTTCCCAAATCTGGTCAAGGGTCAAATTTTGTCTGGAATTTTCCAGCTTGTTATGCTTGAATTTGGCACTCAGCAATTCAAGTCAAAAGTGAAATGATGGTTTCACAGAACTTTAATTGAGAGAAGTTTTGAGTTTTGTAATGGAGTTCATTCTCTCTTGCTCATTCTTCAAAATTGAAAATGAATGAGTTAAAATTATAATAATAGTATTCTGATATAAATAAATTAATGGAGTACTAGTATATTGAAAGAGATAGCCAAGTAAATCATGCAATTAATTTAGTTGTACCTGTCCCACAAACTGAGGATTTAAGTGAAGAAATTCAATCGAACTATGTTGATCTTGGAGCAACAAATCTTCGGAATTCAGAAATTATGAATAATCTGGACCAGAAACTTTTACATTTGCAACAACAAGAAAGGAATGAACTTAAACAGTTATTATTCGAATATGAGCACGTGTTTCCAGATATTCCTTCGAGGACAAACAAAATTTTTCATGACATTGAATTGTAGATTCAAAACCTGTGAAACAACACCCATACAGGATGAACCCTCTCAAACAGGAATACTTGAAAAAGGAAATTCAGTATTTGCTGGAGAATGATTTAATTGAGCCCAGTAAAAGTGATTGGAGTTCACCATGTATACTTGTTCCTAAACTGGATAAAACTTTCCGTATGTGTACTGATTATAGGAAGGTGAACAGTGTGACAAAAACAGATTCATTTCCATTACCAAGAATTGATGACTGTATTGATAAAATTGGAAATGCCAAGTACGTCACCAGCTTTGACCTTCTCAAAGGATTTTGGCAAATTCCACTAACGGAAAGAGCAAAATAAATTTCGGCATTTATGACTCCAGATGGACTCTATTAATATAAAGTAATGCCGTTTGGGATGAAGGGTTCCCCAAGTACCTTTCAACGCTTGATGAATATGATTACCTCTGGTCTAGATAATTGTGATGCTTGCATCGATGATGTCATCATCTACAACGATACCTGGAAAGAACATCTAGCCACAATTCAGAAATTCTTTGACAGACTCACTGATGCAAATTTGACAATCAGTTTATCCAAAAGTGAGTTCTGCTGTGCTTGTGTAACTTTTCTAGGACATATTGTGGGACATGGTCAAGTTAAACCTATTGATGCTAAGGTCAAGGCTATCTCTGATTTCCCTGTGCCTGTCAGTAAAAAGCAACTGATGCAATTTTTGGGTATGGCCGGATACTATCGAAAGTTTTGTTCCAATTTTTCTAATATTGCTGAACCCCTGACAAACTTGTTGAGTAAGAAAAACAAGTTTCTTTGGACTGAAAAATGTCAGGAGGCTTTTGATAGATTAAAAGCCATACTCAAAAGTGCGCCGGTTCTCACAGCTCCAAATTTCAATCAATCTTTTAAATTATCTGTGGATGCAAGTAATGTTGGGGTTGGAGCAGTATTGATTCAATAAGATAGAAATGGTGTTGATCATCCAGTGTGCTGTTTCTCTAAGATATTAAATAAGCACCAAAGAAATTACTCAAAAATCGAGAAGGAATGTTTGGCTTTAATATTGGCATTACAGCATTTTGAAGTTTACATTAGTTCAGCTCCTTCTCCGTTGTTGTGTATAGTGATCACTACCCCCTTACTTTCATTGACAAGATGAAAAATAAAAATCAAAGATTATTAAGGTGGAGTTTGTTTTTGCAAGAATATAATCTTAACATCAGGCACATCAAAGGAAAAGACAATTTGATTGCAGATGCACTTTCCAGTGTATAGAAATATCATTTCACGTACACTTTGTATAATTCATAAAGAGTTTTCTTATGTAATTTTATTTTACCTCATGTATAATTTGCATATGGTAAAAAGAAAGTTTTATTACATAAATCTTTCTTTTTCTTTATGGGGGGAGTGTTATGTATATGTAATTAAATTGCTTGTGAGTTAGTTTTAAAATTCTTTTTTATTTTATTTTTGTTTCATTACATTTTATTGTCATGATAATTTTCATTGGATTTGAATATCTTTTTGGAAAATTGGCTTGACTTGATTAGATTATAAGTTACTTCAGCACTATTTTTAGTTCATAGATTTTGTAAACATCGAGTGAAGATGATTGGCTATTGCCAAGGTCATTTTCTGCTTACGTGTTAGCTGAATTGTAACAGCCTTTCTTTCTTATTTATTTCCAGTGTGAAAATTTGATTCTTAGATAGGGCTATTCTTGCATATGTGATAAATGGCATTTTTTTTATTGCGCTGTTCAAGTTAGAAATCACGTAGCCTGTCATGTGAACTACCATGTGATCTAAAATCGAGGTTTCAAACAGCCATTTTCTACTAGATTTAGTCATAGTCGCATGTCTACACCTTGAAGGTACAAGGTGTTTCAATTGTTGAAGCTAGATTGTTTTTGAAGTTCATCTGTTTTTTGGAATTTAATAATTTATTTTCTAGAAAACTAAGCAAGTGCTTCATATTTATAAAAGTTCTAGGAGAAAGAAATTCAGTGGAAATTTATTCTGGAGTTTAATGGAAATGTTATAAACTGTGATTCAGCAAGGATCTGTTACCATCAGTACAGACATCATCTGACATCATCACCTCCATATTGGAATTTCATCAAGATTCGAACCTGGATTCAATTAGAACTGTTTAGTGATAGGACTTATATTTTTCAATCTTAGGATTAAATTTTGGATTATATTCACAAACCGTAAGTCCTATTTTTTATTTTTTACAATGTTTTCTAGGGAAATAAATTATTTTGTTAAAATTTACAAAGCTTGTTGGCTTCACTCTTTTCTCTTGTTATTTTTGTATGAGCCTACACATAACACAATGTGATTTCCTTAATGCTGCAAGAGAATGCTTGTAGAATAGGTTCAATGCAATCTCCTTAATGTCACAAGAGGATGCTTGTAGAACAGGTCCAATGCGATCTCTTTAATGCCACAAGAGGATGCTTGTAGAACAGGTCCAATGCGATCTCTTTAATGTCGTATGAGGATGCTTGTAGAATAGGTTCAGTACAATCTCCCTAATGTCAAAAGAGGATTCTTGTAGAATAGGTCCAGTGCGATCTCTTTAATGTCACAAGAGGATGCTTGTAGAATAGGTTCAATGCAATCTCCTTAATGTCACAAGAGGATGCTTGTAGAACAGGTCCAATGCGATCTCTTTAATGTTGTATGAGGATGCTTGTAGAATAGGTTTAGTACAATCTCGCTAATGTCAAAAGAGGATTCTTGTAGAATAGGTCCAGTGCGATCTCTTTAATGTCACAAGAGGATGCTTGTAGAATAGGTTCAATGCAATCTCCTTAATGTCACAAGAGGATGCTTGTAGAATAGGTCCAATGTGATTTCCTTAATGTTAAAAGAGGATGCTTTTTGGAATAGGTCCAGTGTGATCTCTTTAATGTCACAAGAGGATGCTTGTAGAACAGGTCCAATGCAATCTCCTTAATGTCACAAGAGGATGATTGTAGAATAGGTTCAGTGCAGTCTCCTTAATATTGCAAGAGAATGCTTATAGAACAAGTCTATTGCAATCTCCTTAATGCCACAAAAGATGCTTGTAGAATGGTTACTTATTGTCACAAGAGGATGCCTGTAGAATAGGTCCAATGCAATCTCCTTAATGTCACAAGAGGACGCTTGTAGAGTATGTCCAATGTAACCTCCTTAATGTCAGAAGAGATGACGGATTGAAGCAGGAACCATGGCACATCAGTAATTGGTCTGCTGGGCTTGTGCTGAAGAGGGTGCGAGTATCATCAGACCAGCCTTGGTCAGCTACAGTTGTGTCTATGGGCAAGGCATTTTGCTCCAATTGCCTCATCACTTAATAACCTACTTGTGTTGCTGTGCTGTAAAACATGAAACCAAACCAGATCAACAAGGTGACAAATGTGTTTTTGACATCTCCAATACTCCTTGTTCAATTTTAGTAAAATTTTATACCCCCAACATTTAGTGACTCTTAGCTTTTCTTCTCACGTTGCCTTTTAGGTAATTTGAGATTATCTCAGGTTAGGTTTAGTATGCAGTACATATTTTCATAGTTTGATTATGTGTTATTTAACTAAAAAGGCAATTGAGTCTAGTTAAAATTAAAAGAGAAATGAAAGATGTAAAGATGGAGGTTGGAGGCATTCAAGTATCATAGCATGTTGATAAGAGAAGCAGCTGAAACCTAAGGAATGAATACATTATTTTGTCATGCCTAGTTCTTATGAGAAGAGAAAAAGATAAACGAGCTCAATATATGAATTCATTCCTCTTGTATTTTTAAAATTTACATTTTATAACTTGTTCAATTTATACTGCAAATTTTCACAGAATTGTAGCAAGTTAGGTGTTTCAGTTTTTATGTGTTCTTTTATATATATTGGGGGATAATTGAAATAAACTTGTACTCCAGTTCATGTAAATGTTTAAATTTCTCCATCGATACATTCCCTGATCACATTACCTCCATCGATACATTCCCTGATCACATTACCTCCATCAATACATTCCCTGATCACATTACCTCCATCGATACATTCTCTGATCACATTACCTCCATCGATACATTCCCTGATCACATTACCTCCATCGATACATTCCCTGATCACATTACCTCCATCGATACATTCCCTGATCACATTATCTCCTGAGTACAGTCCTCCCAAAAGACGAAAATTCATAGTAACTTTTGCCCATTACCTGACCTTGCTGCTGAATGTGATGCTATTTTTAAGCTTTCAGTGTGAACCGATGATGTATTTGTTCATATTGCCTCCCAGAATCCATTGGAAGTTTAGTTTATTTTAAATTTTGATCACCATAATCATGTGGATTTGTTCATATTTAGTTTCTGTGATCTCTGACTGCATGGTTTTAAAAGGCCATATTGTATTAGAAAATCTTGTAGTCATGTTCATGCACACTGTCAATTTATTTTGTCACCCCTTGTGTAATGGGGGCTTGGGCATTGTTAATGCAATCAAATAATGTTTTCATTCTGTTGTTTACTTTGCCATTTCAGATTTAACATGATGGCAAAATATTAAATCCAAGAAGTTCAAAGTCATGTGGACTCGCATGACTGGTGTCACACCTGTAGAAAGTGTACATCAACATCTACTTGCAGGATGTGCACCAGTTCGCTAGAGAATACCTGGTTTACAGCATTGTGAAAAACCACAAAATACAGGGAGAGATGCAAAAAAAATCAAAGACGGCCAATTTTTCCCAGTCTGTCTTCAGTTTCAATTGAGAATTTTGACACTTTCAGGGAGTATCCTCCCAATGCCAGGTTTTGGATGGCCCATTCAGTGCAGATCCCATGCATCTCAGAGCATGGCCTTCGGGCCAATATGTCTTGGTGCATGGGGATTATACATGACTTGAATTATCCATGCCATCTAGCCACACCTCATTTTGATGATGTATTGGCTGCCAACTATACCATCCAGCTGTCCAATCCTAGATCCACACCATTCAGTGACCATGGAGCTTTTGAAGCATATCATCTTAAGCCCCAGCAAGTCAAGCAATGGAATGTTAACTTCTATGGATTAGTATGACGATAGTACAGCAGTCCAAAAGTCCAGCACTCTTACTGACTGATTTAGATATTGACAAGCAGTCCATAGTGTTTCAAAGACTTTGTAACACCCTATAGATATGACTAGCCATTTACACACAGCTTACCGTCTTGGTTGTATCGTGACAGTCTCAGAGACAGTGGTCATGCCTCATCTGTGCTTCTGGCAATTTATCATGTGGACATTTGTCCAGATTTTGATGATGTGCACACTGAGTGTGGGGATACACCCGATGTTGTTTATACTTAGTGTCATCATATTTGTCAGTTATGGGGGTGTCCGATGATTGATCTTTTCGTGCCATTGTGGAATCAAAAATTGCCCCCCACTGGATCCCAAGGCTTGGCTGTCTATACCTTGTCTATCATTTGGAAGGGTTTTTGGGCCTTTGCCTATCCCAAAATTTGACAGAAATTGAGGGGCGAAGTGCAACATGATATCATGCACTTTCATGGCAGAAAGGATCTTGATCATGACAAAGGCCTCTCATACTTATTGGCTAACTTGGACTGCCATGGGCCTAAATCACCCACACCTATTCCCATGTGGAATCTTTCTTGGGTTCTGACTTGGCTGAGTTCAAACAAATTCGAGCTCTTAGCCAGGATCTTGTTGAAGCTCCTTTCATACAAGCTTCGGCTTGCAGAATCAGTGAGTTACTTGCCCAATTCATTGACCCAGCCTACTGTTAGTTTTGATCAGTTGGCTTGGTAGTCCTTATGACACAACCCGGTTTCTTAACCAAAGATTGGTTGCTATCAGAGGGCAGAAAGTTGTCATATAACCTCTCTCCTGTATTGACACATCCTGAGAGGCATTCAAACAGGATCAGATAATGCTTTCAGGTTTTATCTGAAGTGAATGGTGCCAGTTTGTGGAGCTTGAAAGCATCTCTTCTTTCCAGTTGAACCTATGGAATAGAATATATCCCTGCAAGCCCATTCAGCATGGTTAAAGTGGGTAATATGCATGGCATTCTCTGACATCTCACTAGAACAGTGACCTCAAGAAAATTTCTGCTCATGAAATCATAGTAATCTCTTGAGAGCCTTGCCTTTGACTATAATGTTTCTGTCTGAGACGTTGTTTTTGTCTACAAGATTTAGCTCCACAGTGACACACTCTGGATCTGGTAGGCCCAGTCTTAATCAGACAGGTAGCTTCCAGATCCAATTGACATTAGCACAACCACACATTCACTTAGAAATTTTATTTGGTAAGATTTGACCAAGAGGTCAAACTCCTGTCGCCTCCATTTGTGCTGCTTGCAAGTTAAGAGAGTGAGTTATCTTCATGTGCAGTAATCCGACCTTCATCTCTCCAAGGTCAACTGAGGTATGGGTAGGATGCTTAGCATTCACTCTTCTTATTACTTATTTTCCTAATGATAATTTGATCGGGGTTCACATTCAAAGGATAAATCCAATTTTCAGTAAATTATGTTTTTTGTCTAGAATATTTATCTGATCACAGGGTTGTTCCCTTACTTTTTTGCATGTTCCTTTACTTTTTTGTGCTCGCCCATGTCCCTCCACATCTGAATAACATGTGTTCCCTCACTTGATTGCGCTCTCATTTATTTATTTGGCACTATACCACTGCCTGATCACATTACCGTAATTCCCTTCCATCCTACTAACATGTGAGCATTTAATTCATAATGTTCTGCTCAGTTTAAACTAGTGCCACCTGTCTTTGGCAAGGGGAGGTAATGGGCAAGACTTATTCCACTTCGTCTATATAATGTAGACAGGAAAGATGAATTTTTGTCTTTTGATTTGGGAGGTAGTAGGGCTCATATTCCTAATATTAATGTGATCAGGTAAGTATTCTAGGAGGAGCATAATTTTCAGAAAAATTTGCTTTCTTTTATTGAAGGATTATACACACAGAAATCAGCAAGAAAAATTGCAAATTGTAAAAATGATGTGCTAATGCATAGATCAAGAGAAACCAACATACCATATGTGCTCGCTTATAAGTTGAGTCCAGCTGCAAACAAAATGGACCCTGTTCTGTAATCATATAATGGACAGCATATCAGGGTCTATGTTGTTTGTTCTACTGATTACTTTAACAACTGAATAGATCCATTATATGACAGCAGATATGGGTCTATGCAGTTTGTACTTGGACTTGTCTTATAAATGAATATATATTGTATATGTAAAACACCTATGTGTCTGTCTTTATACTTCCCCTGGAAATCTCAGACAGTGGAGTCATTTCATAATGAAGTGTTAAATGGTATTGCTAAATTCCCCATAGAAAGCCCCTGTGCTCTTTCCACTTGTAATATTTGGAGTTTCCCCCACATTAATGAGGTGATGACTACCTGCCATGTCAAATTGTCTGGACTTTTGTTTGAAGGGACCTCATGCAGAAAGAAATTAGCTTTCATGTCTTCCCTGGAAATTGAGAATAATAGTCAATCACAGTTTTTATTGGCAATTGCTGGTTGGGAGTTTGCTGTATAACCCAATATTGATATCACTGCTGTGTTATTTATCTGTTAACTTAGACTGGCTTAATAATCATAAAATCTATTATGTGGCATCATATATGTTTATTTGATTGTGTAGAGCACAGTTTCTTTCATAGTACCATTTAAAATTGATTTTTTTGGTCCATTTGTTTTCATTGTGGTAACAGACAGGGTGCAGGTAACTGCAGTATGGCTATAAAAGGAATCAGCTCTAATGAGAACCTCTTCATGGTCAAACAGATATAGTGTGGTTTAATCTTTTATTGCCTGTAACAAGTGTAGGAAGGAGATACAGTCAGTAAAGACTTCTTCTCTGTTTAATATTGTGAGGAAGATTCTGATTCAGATAATCAATGGAACTGGACTGATGAATGAGAGAGTTGTTTAATACAAACACAGTTCTGTTATAGGATAACCGGTAAATCAAACATTGATTCTGTCAGCTTTTAATGGAGTTAGCACATGTGTGTTGCTTATAACAGAGTTTCAGTTCCTTGCTTATTGTGAAAATAAGCATGCCCATTTTTTCTGTGAAGAAATATTTTTGAAGAAAAAACGAAAGAAGACAACTGTACACTATTGAGGAATTATAATTTGTATTGATGTGATTGAAATTTAGATAAATATTCAAGGAATGTGTTCAGATTGTAGTAATGTAGCTTACAGTTAACATATAATTTATAACAGGTAACTTTTGCAATAGTTAATATTTTCTTTTTTTTACAGGCCAGATATGATCACAACCATTAAAATTGCAAGAAGTTTTTTCCTTTTGAAGCTAATAATTTAAACTAGTGACCTAAAAATGTAATCCACATTAATATCCAGTCATATGAAATCGTATGGATAATCTGAATACAATATTGTATGCAGTTTTCTGTACACATTTTTGAGGTGTATGAAAAATCAGAGGTAAAGATATTATAAATTTTAGCTGATTCTTATGTACACAGATGAGTGTACAGCACTCACTGTATTGCCATTTGTTATACTACTTGTTTTAAGCAAGTATGATCATTGATCCCATCTCATTAAGTGACAATAAAATTATACGAATCATGTATTTCATCATTACGTTGTCTCACTATAAGGCAGCATACTGCATCCTATATAGAGTGTTATAATTAGGGTATGCTGTATATATCATGTACTTCATTATACAAGTCTTATTATAGGGTGGTATACTTTATGATGCCCATGGGCAAGATGATAATGAGGGAATACTCTATCATGTACTTCATTATAAGGCAGTCTCACAATAAAGTAGCATACTCTATGTCTCTCTTGGATGGAGTGCTGTATGCATCAGGTACTTAATTTTGAGGCAGTCTCTGTATAAAGTGGTATACTGTGTGCCTCCAGTAGACAGCATTGTATTGAGGGAGTACTGTATCATGTACTTTCTTAAAAGGCAGTTTTAATGTAAGTAATACCATACCTGTTGCTATTGCATAGTTGGCACTTCGCTGGGTAGAAAGTACCCCGACTGTACGACAAGAATTTGTCCTCATGTTCGGGTGAACCAGAAGATTCCACAACACTGGATTATCCCTAGGACACCCAATAGGCATGTTGTCCATGTATACTGCCATTCTTTTCTTATCTCATGGCTGTGAAGTCTTGTAGACTCTTAATTAATCCCTATGAACCTTTGGGAGAAGCTTCCAGGTGAGGACCTTACTCTCAAGTTAGTTTTTCTTAGCTTTGTTTAGCATCTGAGAAACAAAGGAATGAGCTTCATACACTATCCATAGAGCAGGACTGTTTTGCCAACCAGATATTTTGGCAGAACAAAAACAGATTCCATTGGTTGGTCCATTCTTGCTTGAGATTCCCCCCCACCCCGTCACCATATATCTGTGTTGCAGATGATCAAAATAAACTTTTGTGCCCAGTAAGGGCTTTATGTTTTTGTTTGGCTGCCTTTGAAGCAACAGTTCCCAAAACTAGGTCATGTCCTAAATCAGGGTCATGGAGGGTCCTCAGTAGGGTTGTGAAGTGTCATCAGAAGAAATCATCATCAGCCTTAGGCCATGTTGGTGGCCATTTTAGGGTTGCAGCAAGAAATTATTGGGAACCCCTGCCCTAATAGGTGAAGAAAAGGTGGAAAACATCTTTTTCTTCCTTGTTGATAGGGACCTTACTTTCATAGAAAATAAATGAGATGATTTTCACACCATTGCTACATCATGGGCCTATCTAACTCTATCTAGGGTATGAAAAAAGCTGTGTTGTGGCACTCTTAGACTACTTTCTATGTTTACCTTCACTTGTTAGCTCACCAAAGCAAAGGGATTTTCTCCTTGGGCCCAATCCTTGTCACTCAGAAAGTGGCCCATGCTGATTCCATCCCTAAATAGTCTCTTACTCCTCAATGAGATTGAGTATTCCTTGTGTTTACTTTTGTTTGCCAATTGTGGGATTATCAACCTCCCGCCAAGCTGACAAATTCAGCTATACAGTAGCAACAGGTATGGTATTACTTCTATTAAAATTTAGTATTGGGGAGGTTAAAACTACTTTTAATGATGTAATACTTACCTGTTGCTTTTGCCAGATTCCATCCTCCCACCCCACACTGATGTCCACTAAGCTAGGCTGCATCCTGGAAAAAGAAAGAAAGGCAGTACACAGGGGAAACATGTCTGTGGGGTGTCCCAGGGGCAATCCAGTGTTCTGGAATCTTCTGGCTCACTGTAATGGGAGGACAGATTGATTCTTGCCATTTAGTTGGGGTATTTTCCACCTGGAAAAGTATCAGCTATGCAAGAGCAACAGGTAAGTATTACATCATTGAAATTAGTCCCCCCACCTCAACTACATATTGCATGGACAGCATTATAATGAGGGAACATACTGTACCATATACTTAATTATAAAGCAGTCTCGCAATAAAGTGGTATACTTGGCTCCCAAGGACATTGTTAAAATGAGGTAGTGCTTAATTTGTGAAATCATCGTAAAAAATTCAAAGTTTTATTCTGACAAAATTGGTCATTAATGCATTTTGAGATATTGCTTGGATAAATAAAATCCCAAAATGTACATTATAATTTCCATTTATACTTAAAAGTCCCAAGATGTAAATTATAATTTTCATTTCTTCTTAAAAGTCCAAAATCTGTTATAATTTCTATTTCTACTTAAAAGTCACAAAATGTACATTATAATTTCCATTTCTTATCAAAAGTCCCCAAATGTATATTATAATTTTGATTTCTATGTAAAAGTCCAAAATGTACATTATACTTTCTGTTTCTACTTAAAAGTCCCAAAAGTACATTATAATTTCCATTTCTTCTTCAAGTCCCAAAATGAAAATTATAATTTCCATTTCTACTTAGAAGTCCAAAATGTACAGTTTAATTTCCATTTCTGCTTAAAACTGTACATCATATTTTCCATTTCCGTGTAAAAGTCTCCATATATACATTATAATTTCCGTTTGTACCTAAAAGTACCAAAATGTACCTTATAAAAAAATTCCATTTCTAATTCAGTCGAAGATGTACATTACAATTTCCATTTCTTCTTAAAAGTCCCAAAATGTACATTATAATTCCCATTTCTACTTAAAAGTACCAAAATGTACATTATAATTTCCGTTTCTACTTAAAAGTCCCAACAGCATTATAAGTTCCATTTCTACTTAAAAGTCCCAAATTGTACATTATAATTTCCATTTCAGCTTAAAAGTCCCAACAGCATTATAAGTTCCATTTCTACTTAAAAGTTCAGAGATGTACATTACTTCAAATTGTATGTTATACATATAGTGTACATTAAATTGTATGTTATAATTTCATTTCTACTTAAAAGCCCCAGAATGTACCTTTTAATTTCCATTTCTACTTTAATAGTCTCAATATATACATTATAATTTCCATTTCTTCTTAAAAGTCATAAAATATACATTATAATTTCCATTCTCCTTAAAAGTCATACAGTGTACATTATAATTTCCATTTCTACTTAAAAGTCCAGATATTTGACACAAGTTTTACTGAATACAGAAAGTAAGAAAACAATTTTCTGTCATAAATAGGATCTTTGTTAAATCTGTTAAATAGTCTGTGTCTGATACCAGCATTTCTACATTGTCTACCATATGGTCAAATTAAAAAAAAAAACTAAAAACTTTCTGTGTGTAAATAAATAAAGGTGTGTGTATAATGATTAAGTACTGGTTTCAGTTCATCCAGAATACAAAAATTGGAAAATTTGCAATAGAAAAAAAACTAACAGACCAAAATAAAAGGACAGCAGTAATATTGTTCTCTATGACTTTGTAAATAAATTTAAAGAGAATATAGAAAACTGAAGGCTGTATCTTATCCCAGGAAATGACTTCTAATAGTAAGGGACTCGTTGTGATCTAAATTTACAGATAGCATATGGTGTGTTGTAAAGGGTGTCACTATTCCTGATTTCCTTCTGCATCAAGCAGCAAGAATTGGCCTTGATTCAGGTGTTTTATGTTCAGCTAATTTAATTTGCATCAATCCACCAGAATATTAGGGTACTTTTTAAGGAATAAAATTACATTTGCTAGGTCATGTATTTCATGGATGAATATAAGATCCTTTAAACATAGCTTATGTACTCACTTGGAAGTCAAATCCAACTGCAAACAACATGGACCATGATTAGCTGTCACATAATGAGCTGGCAGGTCAGGGTCTATCTTGTTTTTTTGTTTTTTGTTTTAGCTTATTACTCCTAACAACTGCATAGGTCTAGTTCGTTATGTAATAGCAGATCTGGGTTTGTGCAGTTTGCAGTTGGACTTGTATGTGAGTATATACAGTGCATGTCTAGGTTACAAATTAGCTGTGATGGTGGTCTTCTTTGATGACTCCATGCATGTAATTGTTAATACTATATGAACACTTCATTTATTTTCAGTTGCACTTATTTTGTCACGATTTACATTATGAATTGTGTAAAAAAAAAATAGTGTCTTTCGTATGCCTTAGAAGATTTAGTTGGTTAATATTCATACTTTTCCAGCTTACTTGGAAAGGGATTGATATAACAAAATTATTTCACCCTTGTGTGGTATATATATATATATAAGTAGGAGTGTGTGTGCATATGCATATATATATATATATATATATATATATATATATATATATATATATATGCACACACACAGAGAGCTACCTCATATACATTGTGTATTGCATATGTATAGATACTGTCCATTGATGTCATGATTTTGGCATATTCTAAATACATACATACTCATCCAGTTTACACATACTGTTTACACTGGTATATAAGGCAGAGTTACTTTGTAAAGAGATGGTGATTTAGATGAAAGCTCTAAACGTACGTATACAGCAGGTTTATTTAACTACATGTTTATATATCTTCAGTAAGTTCCGGTAGAAGTATATCTTGTTCAGTAAATTTGACGAGTATTTGTGGGCTTCTATTTGTGTGGTGATAATTATTGGGGATATTGGTTGGAATTAAGCGCTTTGTGTTGTTTCAGCATGCACATTTTATGGTACTTATGCATTGCCTGTTTGCTTGAAAAGCATATAGTTTGAGACTACATATTACCAGAAATAATTAAATATTATTGATTTAAGCAAGTATATATTATATAAACATGATTTTCATAATATGAAGACAGTGATTTCAAAGCTCTATAAATATTAAATAAGTATAATTTTGTAACCCCAAAAGTTGTATATTTTAGTCAAACAATACATATAACAACATGTACACAACATTATTTAAGATATATATATATATATATATATATATATATATATATATATATATATATATATACTGGTAGCATATAGTTATCAACATCTGAGCAAAGCAGATATTGTTTGTTTTTATTTTAAATTTTAGATATTTCCATGGGATTTACTTAAATGGGAATTTACTTTTCACAACACACTGTGTCTGCTTGTAGATAATAGCTTTTGGAAATTATCTGCACTGCATGGAATCAGGCTGAGGAAGTTTTCCATATGATTGATCAAATTGCTGTGGATATTGAATGATTGGGTCTAATGTGAATGAAATATATGTGCTTGCTTCATGTGTGCCATTTCCTCATGAGGATTGTTGCCAGATATTGTTTTTATAGAAAATGAATTTTAGCAAAGTTAAAGAAGACATGAAAAACAAGTCCAAAATACCACTTTTTGGTAAATCGGCAAAGACGAAACACCAAGCAGCAACTAAACTCCAGAGTAAAACTGCTGATATAGACAATTCAAATAGTTCAACAAGTACAAAAGACTGCTTTTCCTTGATCAAGAAAAAGAAGTTTAATTTACCACTACCTGAAGGTAAGACATGACATTTTCTATAAAATATTTAATTCTGTTGTTATGATTTTACATGCCATTTTGTTGTATATGTTTCAAGAACTACTTGTGTTGGCACATTTATCTTTTTCAGGACCTGTATTATGTACTTACATCTATATGCTTGTATCTCTCCACTTATTTATATCACATATTTTGAACATTCATCACCAGTTATCACTTTTGTTTGATAGTCATAATAACCGACTTAAATATTGCCAAAATTAAAACACTGATTTTCATAAGTTTTAATTATGCATGGTTTGCACAGTGCATTGAATTTGACCTAACAGTACCTACATCGCACATTTAAAGAATCCTTATGAGGACATAGCAGATTATAAGTGCACACCGACAGTGTCAGAAACAATGTCCTGGTCACATGTACTTACATTCTAAAAGAGTTATTTTCCTTTCTTCATATTGGGAGCACTCTGACAGTGCATCCCATCCCCCAGTATTGTTGCGCTGAATAAAGTACATGTAAGATCTCTATGTGGGACTGATTTTTCCTACAAAGTTAAGTGGAAACAAAATGGCAGCATGGAAGGTGGTCAGTTCAGGAAAATCATGATGTTTTAGGATATGGTTTATGGATCATATTAGGAACAGATACTTTCCCTGCGAATTTGATGGGCGTGTATTGCATTCAATGTTGTAATATTGTTATTGTTGTATTATTGTTATCTGCATAGTCTCGTGCAATTATCTACTTAGTTTCATGCATGTTATGTATATTTAATTTGTATTGTTTGATTGACTTTTGTCTGTAATGGAGGGTACAAGTTTGGGCCTACATGCCAAATTTTATGTAGGGTAAATATGTTTACTATTGTTGAGTTCTAGAAACAGCATTAATTCTGACTTTATAATTTTCTAGAAACAAATTTTATTTACAGTTTGATTGAAAATTCCATTGTAAATGATTTAGGTCCAGGGCATTGTTGCTGTCATAAGTCAGGTGGCAGTCGGTATGTAAGTTCTTATTAAACATAATTATTTATTCCATATCTTAGCATCAGTCTTGGTGTTATAGGGTGGTAGTGGTGGTTATTAATGTCTAGAGGATCATTGACCTCGGTGTAATAGCCCAGATAGAGTGAATAATAGAAAATATGGAATTAACAGATGGAATAAATGTAGATCTGAGCAGAGATATAGAAGAGATATAGAAGAGAACAACACAAGCCCCTGTATATAAAGTATAATTAGATAAACAAGATAAAATTTCACAAGACACTTGAAATATACACTTCTGCTAGAAAATAATCACCAAAGGTTATTAAAAAATGCAATTAGCAGTTCCGGTCACAAAGATGTGACAAATTTCATTACAAAATTGAGTGTTTCAGACTCAATTGTTCATCATGCCTGCATAACCTGATGACTATTTATGGGTATCAAACATCATCTCCTCTCTCTTTATGTTAGATAATGCTATATCTTAAATCAAGCAGACACTTACTGCTAATATGGTTTCAGGTCACCCTGGCATTCTATACCATTTACATTCTAGCTCAGTTCCTTTCATAAACAAAACATAGTACAGGAAGATTAATGTGTTTCCCTACAGATCTGGTTACTGTAACTAATTGGTCTAAAGCATAATCTGCTCTTGCCTGGTACAGTTAACCCCCTGCAGTATGAGCTATTAATCACTATCTTGACTAATGTTGGTACACATACAGAGGACAATAAAAAGCCATATGGTCCCTACTTTGATTCCAGTGCTAATAAAGCAGTTCATAGGTTGAGAGAATTCACATCTTAGTTATACAAATAAATTAAATGAAATTCTTATCTTGTCTTAACTACATTACTTGCTAACTAACAAGTCAGTGGCATAAGCTTCCTACAGACCTAATACTATCAATTCCTAGCATACATGGTTCATATGACATATAAACTATTAAATTCAAACAAATATCTTAAGACTTATATCAAAGAAAAATTGTATGAAACAAGACAACATACCCAGTGTTTTTGAGATTCTCTATCTTCCCACTTAGCAGATCCATCTCTTTACCTTTTTGGTCCCATATCTCTCAAAGACTTTCAAAACCGTCCCTTGGACAATTTTTGCAAAGAAAATACTCTTCACTTTCCATGGAGTCAAGACTTTGTGCCTTTCACAGAAAACATAGACAAAATTTTATGGCATAATACATCTGTAACACATGAAACTTCACATGGAAACACACCCCTAATTTGTTAACTTAATGAATCAGGAATTTTGGTTTATTTACCATCATAATTAACACATGAACATCCAGAGTGTCATGTCCTTTACTGCTTTCCTTAATAAGCTGATCTCAGCAATGTTTCAATTTTCAACAAATATTTCAGCAAGTATTAACACTGTTTCTGCAACATTGCAGCCCTTGGAGCTTTCCAGTACTTGAACCCAATCATTTTAACCAATTTGCCTGGCAGTTATCGAATGGACCTCATTAAGAATCAATCATATCCCCATCAGACACATTAGTGTGTTGTATCCTTACCCCATGACAAGGATTTAATTCTGTGCCAATCACATACATCAACATAAAATGGTTATGTATCATGCTGACACCAGCACATTACAAGCATCTGCAAAATTCACACTGTTACACTTAGTGGAATCAATTTAAGTTGTGTTTCAGTTAATATTTGAGAGGATTTATTTATTTAAATTATTCATTGGAATTACAAAGTATTCATTAATACTTTTAGGACTAAACCACTATTTTGGAATTACTGTGAATTCATTCAAGGATATTTGGGATTATATCACTGATACGTTTACACTAAACCAGGCTATTGGCTCATCAGCACATTCAAAATTGGAATTCATTCTGAACACTGTAGGAATTCATTTGGAATACTCTATACATTTGGAATTGTGATAGAACTTTTAGGACTGTAAGATTTAATTCACAATAATTTAAGTTCTCAATTAAAGTTTGTATTGTAGGGAAATAAATTATTTGTTAAATTTTACTAAACTTGCTGCTTTTTGCTCTTTTTTGTTACTTGGTTTAAGACCATAGTGTTGTAACAGTTACATAGATAATAATAATAATAATAATAATAATAATAATAATAATAATAATAATGATAAAGATTTTATTTAATGAGGGTAACTCAGTTAGTTACAAAATAGAACTAATCTACCAAGAGACCTTCTGAGATATATGTACAGATATATAGATTGCAATCAGTCACTATCCATCTCACACATACCTGTTTTAAATCTATCATCTCCTGATAACCTTTCAGCACAAAATCTTCTGAGATGTGAGTGATCTGATACAACTTGAGGTTCTTTGGGAGGGTTTGAGGCAACATTAATAAAAACATCATTAAAATATCTGAAATATGTACAGGGTCATCAGTTTCCTACAAATCATTGGAATATGGGTTTTGTTCTTGGATTTCCCAGCTGCATAACCTCATGCAATTAAAAAGTGTAATTGATCAGGAGGCAGTTGCCTATATAACCTCATGTAGATAATAGGTTTGATTGATTATAATTCAGTTCTCTAAAATTTAGCATGTCAAGTTTATTATATTTATAATCTTTGTCAATATTAGTGATTAAGACAGAAACACACCTTGGTGTTATTGTGTCAAGGGTTGAAAAAAATTCCCTTGCCCAACTCAAAATGGCAGTGAAAATTTCTGGCAGTCAAGTGAATTTTCCAGAAACTGATTCACAGCTGACAAGTGTTTCTCTTGAGTGAAAAGGGTGTTCTGTCAAAACTGTTGCTGATTGAAAGTTCATACTACCAGAACTTTGTTTTTCTTTTCCTTTTCCTTTTCATGTGGTGTCTTTACTCTCAGTCTTCACTACAAATGCTCACTAGAGGGAGAACAGACTGGTTTCAATTTTTAATTACTTAAACATGGTGTTAAAAGGGTCACAGAATAAGTTCTAAAAAGCAACCTTATACATGATCAGGGTTGTAAATATTGTGAATTTCTGTATTTCTAAAATAGCTGTTTAAGTAAGGATATATGCAGGGCAAGTGAAATGTTATTAGTACTTGCCTGAACATTCAGGGCAAATAAAATGTTTTAGTACTTGCCTGAACTTGCAAGGCAAATAAAATGTGTTTTTAATTGCCTGAACTTGCAAGGCAAATAAAATGTTTTAGTATTTGCCTGAACTTGCAAGGCCAGTAAAATGTTTTAGTACTTGCCTACACTTGCAAGGCAAATAAAATGTTTTAGTAATTGCCTGAACTTGCAAGGCAAATAAAATGTTTTGGTGATTGCCTGAACATGGAAGGCAAATGAAATGTTTTGGCTCTGATTTTTAATAATTAAAATATAAATTATAGAGTGCACTCCTTTCCCTCTTTCAGAGTGGTATTGCTTATGTTTCCTCAGTTGTCAATCTGAAATTAGGAGAAATAATTTGTCTCTAGGGCTGTCAAGCTGATGTGATCAGATTGCTTCCATTCTTAAAGTTAACATTAATTCTCTCATCTGATTTACAGTATTTAATAAGACTTGGGCTCCAGTGAAAATTGGGGCAAGTTAGACATGTATGTATTTGTCTATCCAACTTCATATCTCTACATGTAGCCATCCATGTATCTATCAACAGTGTTTTAAATGCATGGGTGCAGACGTGGACCTGTGGAAAAAGTCAGCCAATTGAACTTAGTAGATGCTTGCATATAAAGTATGAAATCTGGTACAAATGTGCAGCTAAGCAGACCCTTAGTTTATAATATTGTATCTAACAATATCTCTTAGTCAAACAGCCTGTCGATGAATCTGACTGTTCAAGTCTGTCTGTTGATCTGTCAGTTATCAAATCCTAATGAAATGTCAATGTGAGCTAATGTATGACTGTTTTGTAACAGTTTACATTTTCAACACTGATTATGCATGTATTTAATTCTTTCTTTGTATAAAGATAGAAAAGAGAAGTGTAGCCCAAGAACATTATGCAACACTACCATATATAAAAGTAGAAAAGAGAAGTGTAGCCCAAGAACATTATGCAACACTACCATATATAAAAGTAGAAAAGAAAAGTGTAGCCCAAGAACATTATGCAACACTACCATATATAAAAGTAGAAAAGAAAAGTGTAGCCCAAGAACATTATGCAACACTGCCATATATAAAAGTAGAAAAGAAAAGTGTAGCCCAAGAACATTATGCAACACTGCCATATATAAAAGTAGAAAAGAGAAGTATAGCCCAAGAACATTATGCAACACTACTATGTATAAAAGTAGAAAGAGAAGTGTAGCCCAAGAACATTATGCAACACTGCCATATATAAAGGTAGAAAAGAGAAGTGTAGCCCGAAAATATTATGCAACATTACCACATATAAAGGTAGAAAAGAGAATTATAGGCATGGGGAATTAAGTAATATTGCCATGTTTAGTAGATAGAGAATTATAGGCCATATTAGCTCAGCTCTGTTAAGTAAAGGAGAGCTGTTGTACCCCATCCACAGCATCTGCATGTATACAGTCTCAGTGAATATACCATTTTTATCTTCTTAGGTCATATGCATGCAGTGGTATTTTTATTGTTTCATAGCACCTTGGGAGGGGACTGAGGTTACAAAATTTGCATTTAGCTCAGGGTTTTTGCACACTGTTTAAATACTGTTATACCTAGAATCATGAAACTCTGTGAGGGATGCATCCAACCTTTTCATGTGAGAGGCCACAGTGCATTTTTTCTCACTCATGGGGCCATTTATAAACTTGGCCAACAATTTTCACTACCAGTTCACAGAAGTTATGAAATTTTAGCAGTCTAGATAGAAACCTTTGGTGGGTTGGATTTTGGCCCATTGGCCACATTTTGGACAATCCTGGTCTATACCATAATCTCCAAAGTAGGTCACAGTGGCCCACATTTCATGCTTCACTGAGTTTTGTTAAATGTGTGCTTTAATTTTATTTCTTAAGCTCTGCAGATACTGAAGTCATCAGACTAGATAGTAGTAAGTATTATGACTCTTTGATCTTAAAATAAGTTACAGAAAAGTGTGAGAACCAACAAGTTTTGTAAAATTCAACAAATAATTTATTTACTTAGAATACAAAGTGAAAATATTACAGTATTGCAAATTAAGTCCCAAATAATCCTAGAATTTTGAACACAAGTCCTAATAATTAAAGTTCTGAATAGACTTGAGTGGTAATCCAAAATAAATCCAATGTTGCAAGTGTTTATGTGTTTGTGTTGGCCTGTGTCATAATGATGTGCCAACAGTCATTTGTTGAATCACAATAATACAATAAAAGAATATGTCCTTATTTGCAATTTCACTATAAATCAGTGTCTCTGTTTCCAAGTGTTAATTTTGAGCACTTTGTATTTCCAGAGAAGAATAACTTGAATTAAATAATTTGAATAAATAATTTCCAGCCCAACTGAAATACCAAACACAGCAATAATACAACTGATTCTGCTCAGATCTTAAAGCATGAATAAATAATTTCTAGAAGAACAAAATTATATAGTCCTCTACTTAACCTCAGGTCACAATTAACATTTTTTATAAATAAAAACTTATTACCTAATGGAACATTTCATTCTGGATGGTTCCAAATGTTTACAAGATAAAATCTTAGTTATAATTAAAAAGTCTATTACTAAAATTATAATAAAGAACATGGTAAACACAATGTCCTTGACTCAGGCAAAGATAATAATCCTAATAGTTAACCCTTATTCATAGAGAAAATATTAGCTATGTATTATTTGTTTACAGAATCAAAAAGAAATCAGTGATTCAGGTCAGGTAGAAAATGAACTTGATTTTTGGACAAGGTCAAGTCCAAAGTAATAATTATCCATAGCATGTAATGAAAATTAAAAAGAATAGCAAAAAAACTAATTAACAAACAATGCAAATTAAATATTCATAAAATAAGCATCTCTACTAGTACTTCACCCTTATATCAAAATAAGGTCATTGTGACCAAAAGTTTACTTTTTGTTGGCATTTTTGTTTAATATGTTACCAGTTTTAGGGGGGCATCTGGTAGGTATATATATATATATATATATATATATATATATATATATATATATATATATATATATATGTATGACCGCTCTGGTGGCCTAGTGGTTAGAGCATCTGCCTTGGATGGCGAAGGTTGTGAGTTCGATCCCCAGCTGAGTCACACCAAAGACTTACAAAAATGGTACTAACAGCTGCCTCGCTTGGCGCTCAAAATTAAGAGGTTAGTGTTAGGACTGGTCGGCCTGGTGTTAGGATAACGTGACTGGGTGGGACATCTTGTTACATGTCTGCAGCATGATGCCCCAGTGCTAGACATCATTATAAACTGCCACACTGTAGACATCATAGCGATATGACTGAAAAATTGTTAAAGCTACATTAAAAATCCAAATCACACACACACACACACACACACACATATATATATATATATATATATATATATATATATATATATATATATATATATATATATACACTATTTTGCCCAGATTATTAAAAAACAAGATGAGTACTACACCCTCATCACAAAATAGGTCAATGACACGGGTAGCCAAGTTGTCTAAAGTGCTTACCTTTCCTGATCACTGCCATCTCACCTCTGTCCATGTGAGTTCAGGTTATGGGATTGGCTAATATGGGTATGTGAGAAAGCTTCCCATGGGTTCATGGTTCTTACTAGGGTCTTCCTGGGTTCTTCCTCCACCAAACATTCTGGCTGCCATATAGAGCCTATCCTGCGCTGAGAAATGGCGTTCAACCGCCCAGACAAACAAAATAGGTCACTGTAACTCAAATTTTTTGCTTAGCTGACTTTTGTTAATTTTTATGTTTTAGTGTATTTCTCAAGCTCTATTATGCAAGAATCATCAAACTATATGATTATGTGTATCTCCATTAGTATCACACCCTTGCAACAAAAGAAGGTCACTGTGAGTTTTAGGTAGATGGTCAATGATAACAGTTTATGATCTGGCAGAGTGTTAATATAGATAGATATATCATCATCAAAGTAAAGCTTTTCACTTTTACTATGGGATAGATTGTTACTGATGTGGATGTCAAATGTCAAGGTCACAGACATCCATTTATTAGATTTCTTGTAATGGAAAAACCTCATTTTCATATGTCCTTGTATGTACTTTAAACTTATGCTGAGATTCTCCAGTGTAAATACTTTAGGATGATGGGTCTAGGTGTCAGATGGTAAGATCACAGGATGAATAGTTTAATTTCTTTGGGTAGACTGCAAAAATCTGTATGAAAAGGCTATACGTTCAGTTTCCATACATGCAATGTTATCAGAATTATCACTCACTTGTATTAAGATTTAAATGAAAAGGTATGCATTCAGTTTCCATACATCTGTTGTTACCAGATTTGTCACTTACATGTATTATTGGAGGAATAGGGTGGTTTAGAGGTCAGAAATCAATTGATTTCATGTGAACAAGGACATAACTCATATTATTTAGATTGGTCTGAAAATATTTGCAAGGGTATATATTATTTTGTAATGTTAAATTCATTATCAGCTTATTCTGTACAATATAAATCAATTATTGCCATGATAATTCCTGTATTAAACGTTTTGGTGTTTTTGTCAATTGACTTTAGTTTTTTAAATTACTCCTTTTTTTCTAAAAATTTTGAAATTTTCCCACATGATTCCAAATTTATTTCTCCAGTGATAGACCATGGGACAAGTGTAATAAACATGTCCAGAAATAAGGATGGATCAAAGATAATGTCACTAAATATTTGCTCAGATTTTGTTAAAAGGGTGGGCTGGGTTGAATTGAGGTGGGCTTATCGTTGCGTAAAGATGGTAAATAGAAAGACACCTATTGCAATATATTGTTCAGGCATTCCCATTCATTGCTCATTTATGTCATACTACTTTGTATTACAAAACACAGTCAGTGACATGTATTACTGTGTTTATTTTCATCCTGCAAGAATTAATTCAGTGGAGGTAATGTTTAGAACTCCAGGTCAGGCTGATCAAATCAATTTGTTTCTCATGATGAGAATACATATTGGTTTTCCTTTCTAATATATAAACATGGCATGCAAAATGCTCAAGCTGGGGTCCTTCAGGGGTGATCTGTGTGCATTAATGATGTTGATGTCATTTAGGAAATGTTGATCAATTTTTTTTTATATAATCAGGTATATTGGATAAGCTTTGCATTAGGAATTGAGTTAAACTTGAGTGTTTGTAAAATACATACCAACACTCCCCTACTAAGCCCCACATCCCTAAAATGTGAGTATTGTCCCAAGTGTAAGTGTAATGAAGCAAAATGTTTTAGTTGTTTTCGTGTTACATTCTGTCATGGTCAGCATGACTTGTAACCATTAGGATTGAAGTATGGGCTATGGTTGCAATAAATTTGGTAGCTTGCAATGGTTAACCTCTCTCGTTTGGCAGTATGAGTGGATTTTAATTAGGACCTGCAAGGATAACAGTCTGACAGATATATCAAAGTAGGATTAAGTGGAGAAAATGACAAGGTTGAGACAAGCCACATCTGAACTTTGTGAAATCTTCGGCCATTCAAAATAGCTGTCATAAAATGATATTTTCTAGAATAGTTATTAATAAAGGCAGACTGGAGAGAGTGATTCTGACTTTGATGGGAGTTTTAAAATTTTGGTATTATAAAAAGTTAATGCAGATTGGCTAAGCCAAATGAGGTGGTGTATGTTCTGAGAAAAAAATCCAAGATTGAAATTATCTCTGTCACAGAATTAGTCCATCCACATTTTTCTTCTGAAAGGGAGGTCTGAGGGACTCCCAGGAAATTAATAAGTAATTTCTCTCATTAAATAAATCATCCACTGGATGTGGTTCTGGAAGAATTTCTGAGACCTGGAACCAGAGAGAGATTCAGCTTTATAGAAAAGGGAGCAAGTCTCTGGAAAGCACAAGGTATTGTTTCAGTCACATTGAATATGCATTGATGTAAGTTTGTAATTATTTGTTGAACTTATTCATTTTAAATTCATGTATAAATTTTCCATGGGCTCGGAAGTTAAGGTTTTGCATGCATTTATCGTTATTGTTACAGGACTCAGGTGTTATAGGAATTTGTTTGAATTGATATGAATGTGTTCAAATTACATTGTTCAGTTGTAGTAGAAATCATGTATTCCAGGAATTTCATGCATTATTCCTATACGAATTGTGAGTAATAATTTGTCTGTCTTAAATGATATGAATCATGTATACTAAGAATTGATTTTACTATGTTTCTGCCAATGAATCACTAATTAGCAAGTGATGTGGTGAAGACAAGATTCATAAGAGAATTCACAACTGTTTATGCTGGGAATTTGAGTTTGATCACTCGCTTGATATTACAATGAAATTTGTTTTATCGGTAAAACAGAATGGCTAGTTGCACTTGGCATAAATTTATTTGTAAAAGAAAGTGTATAATTCAAATTCATTGGTTGGGAAGGCAAAAGTTTTCAAGTTATGACCGAGGCCTAAGTCCCAGGGGTAGGGGTGAACACAGTGTTTCTAATGTCATTTACATGTATAAATTGGTCTTTAGGGTTAAATGATGAACCCAATGGCCATGAATGTCAGTTGCATGTATGAAATTGTCTTTTTATTCCAAGTAAGTATATTTATGGGTATAGGGTGGGGACTTGATAGTTTCTGTGTTATAACTCAGGGTTAGATCCCCAGGGGTAAGAGTAGATCATGGAGTAAACATGCGTGTGTGTGTGTGTGTGTGTGTGTGTGTGTGTGTGTGTGTGTGTGTGTGTGTGTGTGTGTGTGTGTGTGTGTGTGTGTGTGTGTGTGTGTGTGAGAGAGAGAGAGAGAGAGAGATTTGGATTTTTAATATAGCTTTAACAATTTTACAGTCATATTGCTATGATCTCTGCAGTGTGGTAGTTTATAGTGATGTCTAGCACTGGGACATCATGCCGCAGATATGTAGCATCATGTCCACCCAGTCATATTATCTTGACACCAGGCGGACCAAGCAAGGTCGCTGCTAGTACCATTTTTATAAGTCTTTGGTATGACTTGGCCAGGGTATACAACATAACCTTATATTACTGGTGAAAGTAGATGTTATAACTTCTGTTTATCACATGGTTTTAAAATACTGGTGAAAGCATATATAAGTCCTGTATACTAAGTCCTGTATACTACATTACCTTAGAATTCTGGTGATGGTAGATGTTATAAGTCCTGTATCCTAGACAACATAAGCATACTGCTGAAAGTAGATGTTACAAGTCCTGTATGCTAAATGGCCTTATAATACTGGTGAAAGCAGATGCTCTAAGTTCTGCTCTTAGACACATGTCTCATCCAAACATAAATGTTCTAAATGGCCTGAGAATACTGGTGGAAGTAGATGTTACAAGTCCTGTATACTAAATGGCCTGAGAATACTGGTGGAAGTAGATGTTACAAGTCCTGTATACTAAATGGCCTGAGAATACTGGTGAAAGTAGATGTTACAACTCCTGTATACTAAATGGCCTGAGAATACTGGTGAAAGTAGATGTTACAAGTCCTGCTCTTAGACATGAATCTCCTCAAAGTACAAATATTCTACATGATGTTTATAAACACAGTGAAAATATGTGGTCATTCTGATATACATAGTCAAATAGTAAAATCTCAGCTTTTCTTTTTATATACCTGGTTGATTGAATTTTAATAGAAAATGTTGGAAATTTAATTGTAGCAAAGCAAGTATATGATGTGTCCTTGTAAGATCTCAAGACATCACTCCACATGACACATCCCCAACTAGACTTCTTTATCTTGGCTAGTACCATTATGTCTCTAAGCAATTTGTGCCAATCATTTTGCCTTGGACCATATAAATTAGTCCACCTGGCACATGAACATGCTCAGCTAGACTTCTTGGTCAGTACTGGCAAAATGTCTTCTGGTAACTTGTTTTATTACCTGTGTCATTCATTTTACCATTATTTGTGCCTTTCAGTATACCATTACTTGTACCATTCAGTATGCCATGGACCATTGTGCCATTCAATATACCATTACTTGTGTCATTGAGTATGCCATGGACCATTGTGCTATTCAGTATACTTGGACCATTGTGCCATACAGTATGCCATGGACCACCATGCCATTCAGTATACCTTGGACCATTGTGCCATTCAGTATACCATCGACCATAGACATTACTTCACATGACACATGAACATGCTCAGCTAGACTTCTTGGTCAGTACTGGCATGTCTCCCTGTAACTTTTTATGGTTGACTTTCGTTATGCCTTGGATCATTGATTCTTACCATCCACTAGGATCTAACCCCTGACTGTTGGCTCACTGACCAGAGTGCCAGTACACACATTAATATCTTGACTTCTTCCATTTTTTCTTATACATGGCACTGGTTGTATGAATCATATTTCTGGAACAGATGTTTTGTACTATCTCTTTGTGGATAAGATGATTTTACTTTTCTCTGATGCTTGAATACCTGGTCAACAGTTTGTCTACCAGCAATGATTCAGCCATTTGTCCTGTAGGTTTTCTGTCTCGCTGGATAATGTATGGGATAATTTGAAACTCGGTTATTAGCACAATATGTAATGGAATCTGACAGGGAAGATACTTAGATTTAATGTGTGATAATTATTTTATCCAAGAAGGGTAACGGGCAAGATTATTCTCACATTAAATTAATCCATTCTTTGCAGACCTATCCAGCTGAATTGGCTGCATATATTTTGATACTTGTAATTTAAGCCAAAATTAAACCTTGCATAAAGTGTGCTTTTTGTTGACTAGATTTAAAGTAGGAGTGCCCTTGATTGCATATGACTACAAAATTAATCATCATAGCTACATACCATGCCAACTATGGTGGCTAGGTCACAGTCATGGAAACTTTGCACTGAGGTTTTGGTTTTAAAAAATCTTATTTCATTTTTATTTCCTAACACCTTTATGGGTTTTGTTCACAATTGGGATGAATCATTTTGAAGCTAATGCAGTTCATTCTGCATGTTGTTTGCTGACCCTTTTGACCTTGGTATCAAGGTCAGAATTAGAAAAGTTACTTTAAGGCTTTAGTTAAAGTGTTTTCCTTTCCATGTATGTTCTAAACTTGTTGGATTTTCTTCACAGTTTTGATTAGTCATATCAAGCTATGTCATTTAATTCTGCACCATGTTCTCTTATCCTTTTAACCTTGTGATCAAGGTCACATATTTTACAGCAATTCTTTGATCATGTGGTTGACATACCATTCTGCTCTGCAGTATACTTTCTTCACCAGGGTCACAGTCATAGAAAATTGGTGTGAAGACCTTGGTTCAAGCTTTTTCATTTCATCATATTTCCTAAATGCCTGATAGATTTTGTTCATATTTGGGACATATCTTTGCAAAGCTAAGGGAGTTCATTTTGGACATAATCTCATGTCCTTTGGGGCCAAGGTCGCATGTTTTACAGCAATGCTTTGAAAGCTGTGGCCTCATTGTTTCCTTGAAAAATGGATCTAGTTCCAATTTCAAATCGCCCAAGAATATAAAGTGGCATATAAGATTTTGAAGGGATATTAAGGGTCCTTCTTCAACCAATCCACATCAAAGTACTGGCAGTTGGGAGCTCAGCAAATCATGTTAGGGGCTCAGTAAATTAAATGCAGAGGATTTCTGATCATTCTTTGTATGATTTCTAGCAGACAACACAGAGACTGGTCTGCAGGCACATTATGCTATCAAGGGCCATGGTAGCCAAGTTGGTAGAGTGTCCTGCAGAGGTCGCTGTTGGATACCTGCCCAAGCCAGTTACCTCTGTTTCCTTGGAAAAGGCATTTAACTCTCATTTTCTTGGGATAGCAGATAATGTATTGGAAATGGCATTAAAGAACCAACCAACATGACACCAGAATGGAACAAAATGTTTATTAATAAATATAAATCTCAGGCCACACATAGGTGGCATATGAGAATACCAGAACTGTTACAATATTGTAAGGTGACGTCACTAACATATGGGGATACAAATCACATCATAGATCAACATTTACAATCATAGCAAGAATAATCATTTGGACGTCATGTGAGATCATTTGGGTACATAAATGCAACATTATTTTTGTAGAGCACAATGTCTCTCATAGAGTGTACAAAAGTTGTAAAAGAGAAAAAAATTCTATCATTGTGTAGTATGGAAAATTTACTCTTCCATGGGTAGTACAAAGTTTATGCTATTGTTTTCATTATTACAGTCACAAATTTGGCAAGTTTTTGGAGAATTTTGTGATTATTGGTTGCAAATAAGGTTTGTAACTTTCCAAAAGAAGGTTTGCAGTAATAGAACTGTTTTATAAACATACCCCTTTCTTGTGAAATTTGGGACAAATAAACAAATAATTAGTATTCGTCCCCAGTGTAATTTTTATCCCAGTGATTACATTTTTGTTCCTCAAACCGTGTATTTTCCCAACGACCAATTTCAATGGGGAGTCTGTGATTGGAAATCCTGAATGTTATCAATGGCAAATACTGATTCCTAGCTAACAGTAATAAGTAGTTTTCCGTATTCAGGTCTTCTTTTAAACAATGATAAAATTTCCCCTTGGATGATAAGGTTACTGACCATACCCATTCCTGTATATAAAGGTTTTATAAAGTCACAGTTATCATGCTTTTTATTCCTTTCAGATTATTAATACATTCATAATATAGGAGGTCAGGTCTCCCAACAGTTATCAGAGTGTTCTTTATGCTATTCATCCATTTAAAACTATTAGCATTTGCATTGACCTTGTAAAATAAGTATTTGACAAAGGAGTCTAGAGAGTTTAGTCCATCTACCATTGATAAGACATCCCAAATCCTATCATTCATGATCTGATGATTATATCAGTAGGTTACTTCCTTGTTCTGAATAAAGCATATAAGTAGGAGTACCTTTCCTCAGCTTCTTGATGTTTCTTAAAAATTAGTTATGCAAGTTTGTAATAATTGTGATACTTTCAAATCCCCAAACTTCACATCCGTATAGTAAAATGGGTAATATAGTATGATCGAAAAGATGCAACTGCAGGCCTTTGGAAAGATTGCAGGGTCTTTCTAGCTTGATCAACGTTGTATTTAATAAACTTAACAAACCTTTGATTTTTAGAAAAAATTAGCCTCGTAGTAATTAAATTCAAACAGGTTTATTTGATTATCACCTATTCAAAATTGTAAGGGTGCAAATTTCTCTCGATCTATGAAGAACACATTAAGTTGGACAGGTGAACGATTAATTAAATTTATGGGGACTGGCACGTGTTTAAATCGCTGTAATGCACTGATTGGCAAATGTCACTGTCATGGAAGCAGTGGTTCTTAATTAAGCCTTTGTTTATTTAACTGAAAAGGATAGGGGTTAACTTCCGATCTGTATGGAGAACTGTCAGTTTGAATTTTTCCAAGAATCAGTATGTGGTAACCTGAGATTGTCAGACGGACTACATTTTTTAGCGCCTTAACTATAATTCGGATTGGTTACGCTGAATAAGGGGGCGTGATTCCACATGAAAAACTCTCAGTTTTAAATGTGCCTATCGCAACACTTTTAATCAGTCGACACCATTTTCTGCAAGAGAAAACAAAGGTAGAGGACTCCAGGTCGAATTTAGAAGAAATTCGCTCGTAATTAGGATCCAAGGGATTGGATGTTTGGAAAAATCTACGAACTCAATTCTAGCGGTAAAAGCTTGAAGAGACAAGGTATTTTGCGTCAGTCTCACGTAATTTCTTGATATCCATATGATAATTTGTTTGATTTATTTGCTTATATTTGCATGATTTATTTGGTTAGATTGGTAGATCAGTTTTCTTGATATGAATACAACTGTGCGAGTTCATCTATATGAATCCATACAATGATATCTTTATATAAGTTTGATGAATCATTTGAATGTATAGTCTCATTTGTTATAGGTAAATATGTATCTAGAATTTCATACCTTACTTTAGTGATATGAATTACAAGAATCCGTGTAAATTCTCCGATTTAGATAATGTCACATATGATAAAAACTTGAGTGCATATTGACTGAAATTAACGTGTTAAACCATGTGAAATTAATGTGTTAAACCATGTAGTTTCATATATGCTAGAGACTTGAATGTGTGTATTTGCTCTAAATACCGTAGTTCAGTCATGTAAGGAATTTCATTAATTCATTTGTGTAATTAATTCGGGACCGGAACTGATGTCTCGGGGTGTTGTTACTGTAAGCCAGTGTTGAAATAGCCGTTAGGGAGTACCTTAATCTTAGGAAACTAGGTTTGTTTATGGTTTGCCGTGTTTAGTTAGACCAGATGGCCATTGGTATTTGTTTGAATTCTGATAGAACTTATCTGACATTAACGAGAGGAGAAAGTAATGATCTCTTCCCAGTAGGGTACCTAACAGAATACTCAGGTTGCCACTTTGTTTACTTTTGCAAGGTGAGATAGCTCTACGTGACGTATCACGTACTTACAAAACCAAAGTGACCACACAAAGTTGGAGGCCGAAAGAGGCGGGACCAATGTTCCCTCTAAGGTGCGCGGCCGCGCAGCTCATTAGAAAATTCCGCGCAGCAGTTTCAAAATTACATGCACAAGGTTTGGTAGCAAATACATATGCCGCGCAGCAGTTTCAAAATTCCGCGCACAGAGGAAAAATATTGGAGGGAACGTTGGGCGGGACACCTGAGAATTTGGGAAAAGGGAAAAGTGGAAAGGACCCAGATTTACAGGCACAAGGAAGTCAAAAGAACAGTCGAAGCAAATTTGGACTGAGCCAGAACCATCAGGTTATGAATCTGTACAATGCAGTGTTTTCAATCTTTACTCGATTCAATGATGAATTAATTCTATCACTTAACAGACCGGCTATTTGTATAAGCATATTTGTATTTGAAATTCGTAGAATAACTTAAATCAAAAAGTGTATCTTTCTAATGTAATGCATTATCACAATTGTTTATGAATTTTATTGTTTATGAATTGTTGATTAAATTTTATGGTTTGTACATGTACAGGGACTTGTGTCATTCTGTTCTATATATCTGCTCAGATCTTTATCTATTCCATATATAAGTTTCAGACTTTATATTGATATTTACTCATTCCGGGCAAATTATGCTGTCGGCGATCACCCTCTAGATAACGATAACCAAAACCATACAACCCACCCCAACAAAGCTGGGGGAGTTTGCAACAAAAATCTGTATTTATCATCTTTGTGTACCAAAAATCACAATCTTTGTCTTTGTAAAATTAATACTCAATTTCCATAGCTTTGAGTAATCATAAAACACATTTAAATTATGTTGGAAAGATTTTTTTATCAGTTCCAAGAATAAGTGTCATAGGTGGGATAAAAATTCAAAGGAAAAAAGACAAATAGTGATCAGAAAGTTTTAACTGCAAACATATATTTTGCTGAGTCATTTAGATACATGATAAATCTGCATCTACCTTGTCAAGTCAGTGTTGTCCAGATGTCTGCATTTTATTAATAGGTAAGTAAAGTAGTTGGTTGTCTCTTTGTGGTATGCACACTATGTCTATGTCTGTAAATATGTTGACCAAGTCACACTTGACTATTAAGCAGTGGGTGGTGTGTGGTCAAAGATAATTTAAAGATGGAAGTGATAAGACAGAAAGAAGAGTAATGAGAGGAAAGACAGAAATAAGTAAAAGAGTGTCGGTGTGCATTTTCATCCCTTCATACTCAGACCAACCTGGCTAACGTAGAAGCGATGAGATAGGGAACCTCAACCGGCATAGCCCTGAGAATCACTAGGTCTTACTTGTAGCTGATAAGTTCATTAGAATGTGATTTTGGAAAGCTCCTGCTTGTGAGATACCAAGTCAGGAGCTTCTGCAATTATTGATAGTAATTTGTTCCAAGTCCCTATTTTACATGGGAAGAAGCTGACTATATGGAGTGCAGCTAGGATTAGCTGCTTACATGTGCAGTCCTAACCTTTGTAGTATTGGATCCTGTTATTTATTCCAGAGAAAAGATGTATGTTTGGGCACAAGCTGTCTGGCAGTGAGGGAAGTTTTATAAATACATATATACCGTATATTCCCTAATTAAAAACCCAGGAGACTTTACATTTTCCTAATGGGTGTCATTTATTAGAGCACAATAATGAAAGCTAAAGTTGTTCTTTTGATATTCTCTTTTAATGACAACACATACATTTGGGGGTCTTTCTGCCACTTAATTCCGTCATTGTAAATATCAGCACAGTTAAATTGATCATTCGATCAACATATTTTCCCACTCTGCGATGGTTGAGGTAGGACTGGTAAGTCTTTGAACTTGCCACCCAGTTATTGCATCATGCTTAATACTACATGTGTGCATGTGACTTTATTGACTTATACATTGATATATACATTGTAATTTGTCAAAATTTTGGTGAAAACATATACAGGGTAACCATTGATCCTAATGATCATTTAGCCAGTACCTGATCAAAGGGAAATTTTAATGCTTTACCTGAACTCCCAGAACCAACTCTGCTGAAAAGAATATGTCTTTTACTGCAACTTTTAAATTTTCTGTCCTTAAGAAAAGGGGAGAGGGGTCGTTAATTAGAGTGGGGGGGGGACATTAATTAGGGAATATACAGCATATGCACCGGATGATGTGCCTTTGGTGTTCAAATTATGGATATATATGATTGTACCTAAATATTAAATACTAGATCTGGATTTGTCATTATATGAATGGATTTCAATGAAGTACAAGTTATATGCCTTTCACATTTCAAATGCAGATATACTGTAGTTGGGCATGCAGATATATGCTGTAGTTAGATATAAGGATATATACTGTAGTTGGATATATCGGTATATACTGTAGCTGGGCATGTGGATGCCATTCTCACTATCTGTCTGTAATTAAGGAATAATGATTAGCTTGCAAAAACAGATGAACAGGTATTTACCATATACCACTTGTACTAGGTTATACACCTGCAAATTGCATTGATTCAGATCTGCCATCACACAGTGCACCAGCAGATCTGGATCTATGCAGTTTGTTGGGAATAATTATAAGGACAAACAACATAGGCCCTGATCAGCCAGCACATTATGCAGGGGAAAGTTCAGAGAGTATGTTCTTTGCAGTTTGACCCACTTATAAGTGAATATATACAGTTCCACAGAATGGTTTATGTCTCACACACTTTGCATGCTGGTGGCATGTAAAATGGACAGGCAAAGCTCCATTAATGCAAACAGTTAACAAAGTTTACTGTACCAATTTTGGGAAAAGATCATACTTTTGTCATAAGTTATAGAAGACAATCCACATGCACAAGAAATTAATAAGGAAAATTGATGGAAATTGGAGTAGTTATTTGTAGCTAGATGTAGCAATCTTTTGGGCTTTTATTTACATAATTCACCCCTCAGCTTGCTGTACATTCATTTACCAGAGAAAATTTGACAGACAATTTATTTAGGTATTTAGATGCAGTAATTTCAGGACAATTGTTTAATAATATCATTCAGTATTTGCCCAAAATCTGTACTCTTAAATTATCCATCCACATATCTGTAAATATGATGAAAACTCTGTAATGTGGACAGTCTGTACATGTCATCAACATTTTATACCATATGAAGTGTCGATCTAGCCTTCTTTGATTTTCAGTTAATCACTCTTTCCATTATCAGTCTGTCTCTCAGTTCAAGGGCATATATTTACCCTGTCCATTTTTTTAACCCACATTATGTAATATATGGGTGTTGGTTGTTGTTGTTGTTGTTGTTGTAGGGTTTAACGCCATTTTTCAGCACACGATAGGCTATACATGGCGGCCAGTATTAATGGTGGAGGAAGAAATAGCTAACATTATGTCCATAAATATTTTCATTTCTGGAATATAATTCTAAAAATATTCCAAATATCTCTAATAGTCTAGATGTTTTTTTTGCTATTCATAAATCTCTAATTTCAACATTTTTGTTGTTTTTGTCCATTTGTCTCTCTACCCATCCATCAATCATCCACCTTTCGTTCCTGAAGAAAACTCTAAAAACTTTTAAGATATCTTAGCTACAATCATAAGTCTAGTAGTGTATATGTGCCATTGGACTAGTGGTGTTTATATGCCATTGGACTGGTGGTATAGATATGCCATTTGTCTGATGGTGCGGTGGTGAAATTAGACTAGTGGTGTGAATGTCATTGGAATAGTGGTATAGATGTGTTATAGAGCTAGTGGTATAGATGTGCCATTGGGCTAGTGGTGTAGGTGCATCATTAGAAGAGTGGTGTATATGTGCCTTTGGACTAGTGATGTGGAGGTGTCATTAGACTAGTGGTGTAGATGTGCCACTGGACTAGTGGTGTAGATTTGCCATTGAACTAGTGTAGATGTGCCATTGGACTAGTGGTGTGGAGGTGTCATTAAAATAGTTGTGTAGATGTGCCATTGAACTAGTGGTGTAGAGGTGTCCATGGACTTGGGGTGTAGAGGCATCATTGGACTAGTGGTGTAGATGTGTCTTTGGACTAGTGGTGTAGATGTGTCATTGGACTAGTGTTACAAGTCTATGTTCTTAAAATAAGTAACAGAAAAAAGTAAAAGACAACAAGCTTTGTAAAATTTAACAAATTTATTTCCCTAGAATACAAAGTGAAAAAAAGAACTTAATATGTTGTGTGTTAAATCCAAATATAGTCCAAGAATTACAGACACAAGTCCTAGTAATTTTAAGTCCTGAATAAAACTCAGTACAAGTCCCAAAGAAATCCAACACCTGAAGGCGATGATGTGTCAGTTATAGCTCCTAATGTGTTGATGTGTCAACAGTCTTTTCCTGAATCACAGTAATATAATTCCAGGTTTGAATTCAGTATAAATTCCAGTAGATGTCTTATCCAAGAATTTTTTCAGAGCACTTTTGTATTTCCAGATAAAATAATCATTTGAATTCAATAATTTGAAGAAATAAAATTCAGCCCAACTGGTCACAATATAATACAACTTCAAAGTGCTAGATGTTAAAGCATGAATGACCAAGTCCTCACAATTAAAAGATTATATAGTTCTCTACTTGACCTCAGGTCACAATTAGCATTTTCTAATTTTTATAATTACCTAAGGGAAAATAACCTTCTAGAATGATCCTGATGTTTACAAAATCAAAACCATTACATGGATTACACTCAGGAAATTCTAAAACTTAGACCAAATAAACATATTTACTTATATTAATAATGATCCTTATATTAAGCCCATACACAGAGAGAATAATTTAGCTAGGTATTAGTTGTTTACAATGAATAAAATAAAACAAGTCAGTTTGGGTCAAGCAGAAATGAACTCAGTTTTGGATAAGGTCATGTCCAACATACAATGTTACATTACAACAGCATGTAATGAAATAAAAAAAGAAAACAAACTAACAAACAAACAAATTAAATATACATAACAACTAGTGCTGTAAATATGCCTTTGGACTAGTGGTGTATATGTGCCATTGGAATGGTGGTGTATATGTGCCACTGGACTATTGGTGTGGAGGTTTCATTAGACTAATGGTGTAGATATGCAGTTGGACTAGAAGTGTGGAGATGCCATTAGACTAGTAGTGTATATATGCTATTGGACTAGTGTAGATATTCCATTGGACTAATGGTGTGGAGGTGTCATTGCATTTAGTGGCATAGATGTATCATTGGACTGGTGGTGTAGATACGCCATTGGACTAGTGGTGTAGATATGCCATTGGACTAGAGGTGAAGATGTGTCATTAAACTAGTGGTGTGGAAGTGTCATTGGACTAGTGGTGTATATATGCCATTGGACTAGTGTAGCTGTGCCATTGGACTAGTGGTGTGGATATGCCATTGGACTATTGGTGTAGACATGTCATTGGACAAGAGGTGTAGATATGCCATTGGACTAGTAGTGTAGATGTGCCATGGGGCTGTTGGTGTAGATATGCCATTGGACTAGTAGTGTAGATGTGCCATTGGACTGGTAGTGTAGATATGCCATTTGACTAGTGGTGTTGATATGCCATTGGACTTGTGATGTAGATATGCCATGGACTAGTGGTGAAGATGTACCATTGGACTAATGTTGTGGAGGTGTCAGTAGACTTGTGGTGTATATGTGCCATTGAACTAGTGGTGAGGATGTGCCATTAGATAATGGCGTAACTGTGCCATTGGACTAGTGGCCTAGATGTGCCATTAGACTAGAGGTGTAGATTATGTCATTGGACAACTCATGTAGATGTGTCATTAGACCAGTTGTGAAGATGTATATGACTATTCACAATTCTTTAGTTCAATATTTTAATGATTTTGCCTGTTTGTTCATCCTCTCTTCCTTCTGCCCCATACCTCCCAAACCCCAAGACACATTTGTGTTTAGAAAAACATGCTTCTCATTAATCTATGGGTTTCAAAAAAAACACCAAAAAGAACACCACTTTAGCATATACCTGTAACATGTAGCATGTATAAACAGTAAACAGTCTTGCCTTGGGGCAGGATATACAGCAGTTAAAAGGCAAAGAAATCAGGTATAAACAACCATATTTCATGTATTACTTAAATGCTTGTCAATAGCTTGAGTGACATGACAAGTCTTTTGAAGACTACTTTGGGGGAACCCATGGTGCTAATTTGCACAGGTAAAGTTCGCATAGTGGACCAACCCAATTTGCTTTAAGTTATAGTTAAATCAAGGAGGTGCTAGATGTTTGTAGAGAAAAAGGTTAATTACACATCATTGCTTTGAATGAGAATGCTTAAGCAATCTCTTTTAAAGCTTGTTGGTAGACTTGTAAATAACCGCAATGTTTCTTTGTCACTTTGGTTGGGCAAGGGATATATAAATAAGTGGTTTCAGTGTAATTTTGGTGGGGCATGCAATATATAAATAGTTGGCATTAGTGTCATTTTGGTGGGACAGGAGATAGATAGTTGGCATCAGTATCATTTTGGTGGGGGAAGGGATATAGTTGGCATCAGTGTTATTTTGGCAGGGCAGGGTATATATAAACAGTGGACTTCATTGTCATTTGGTGTTGCAGGGGATACATAAATAGTTGGCTTCAGTGTCATTTTAGTGGGGCAGGGGATATGTGTGTGACTCAGCATCTTATTTTACTTACAAGTGTGTAATAATTGTTGGGACTATTGTTTACATTATAATGAAATACAGTAGAAATAACTTGAGATAACCCAGCAAGTTTCATTGGGACATATGCTTTCAATCAACCATGGTTATTGAGCAAGGGTTGACAACTTAAATGTACCATTGTAAATCAATGGTTATTTAAAGCAAGATTGAAAGGATGTCATATTTTTATCCCCCAGGTATGTCATATTTTTATCCCCCAGGTATGTCATATGGGGGAATATACTATATATACTCATTTATAAGTGGGCTCCAACTGCAAAGAACAAAGACTCTGATCTGTCATTGCATAATGTGGCAGCAGATCAGGGTCTGTGATGTTTGTTCTACTGATTACTCACAATAAACTTCATAGATACATATCTGCTTGCACATTATGCTATGGCAGGTCTGTTTTTATGCCATTTGCAGTTGGATCTCGGACTTGTAAGTAATTATGTTAGCTCTCACTGCTGATCCATTTGCCTGTGTATGAACACTTTTATTTCATGATAATAACTCCCAAACTGTTGAAGGTCTTTCAACACCAAACTTGGTACATGTGTATTTCCACCAGACTTGGTACACATCATTCAACCAAACTTGGTAGATGTTCTTTCAACCAAACTTGGTACATGTATGTCATTCAGCCAAACTATTGTTACATGTCTTTCAACCAAACATGGTACATGTCTTTCAGCCAAATGTGGCACATGTATGTCTTTCAACCAAACTTAGTACATGTATGTCTTTCAATCAGAATTGGTACACATGTTTCAACCAAAACATGGTACTTGTATGTCAAGCAAGTGACAGAAAATTGCCTCTTGATATTTATAACTTTCCACATTTATTATTTTCTGTTACCATGGAAACAACATGGAGTATATGTAGTATATAAAATTGAGAGTAGCGAACCATTGGGTACTAGCATAAGTAAACTTTTTTCTTTAAAAATCAAATCATATGCAAAGTATGGAACTGTAGAGTGGAACCTTAAAGGTGAGGTTGCCTTCAGTGGAGGTATTTTATACATGGTTTTCCTGGGTTCTTCCTCCAACACTTACACTGGCCACCATGTATCATGCGCTGAAAAAATGGCATGAAACCCAAAGCAAGAGCAACATTTAAAACAACAGTTAACTTATATCTAACGTGTGATCTTCAGATAAATGGCTGAATTCAATCAATTTCATTCCAGTAATTCTTGATGTTTTCATACATGTACATAATTCTTGATATTTTCATACCTGTACATATGTAACTCAGTTTTCTGTATATGCTCACTTTTGAGTGGAGTCCTAGAGCACAATGTGTATACCCAGACATGCTGTCACATAATGCACCATCAGATATAGGTTTCTGCAGTTTGTTATGAGTAATAAGGAAACTAAAAACAAAGACCCTGATCTGCCAGTGCATTATGTGATGGCAGATCAGGGTCTCTGTTGTTTGCAGTAGGTGCCGACTTAACATACAGAATGTGTTTTACAGAGTGGTTCAGTAATGGGTGGAGGTAAATGATGTGAACTTGCTATAAAGGATATAAACAGAAGAAAACAGCGACAGAAATAAAATAAAAGGCACTGATCAGGAATTGTTTCAGCCTTGCTCAATATTTGATTCATGACAGAAATACTTGAATAATTTTCATCTTCTTGGTGGATGCTACAAAAAATTCTTTGTGTTGCACCATTGATTGGTATATATATAATGTTCAAGATTTTAAATTTGATTTGGTTAATTGTACATACATGCATGTGTGAATGTGATATGTGGAGGGAAAAGTGCAAGGAATCATTTCCTTACTTAATGTTCACCATGTGAAAGCGACTGTCGATATCTTAAGTAAAAGGTAAAATACATTGGCATTTCATTGTACATGTAATCCTTCCACAAGTAATTTACTAAATAAAATGTGACACCCTTCATTATTTTATACGGTTTATTTGTATATTGCCTGTAACAACCTGTTAATATCCCAGCTATTACAGCAGTATGTTCTCATACAATCTGGGAAAGCTATTATGTACTGTTTGCTACCTAGTTACAATGGTGTAAGGGGTAATAAATGTGCAGGTAAGGCAGCAAAAGCTGCCCTGCAGTCACCTGTCTCCAAATGGAAGATTCCATATACTGACTTAAGATATTGAATAACGCAACATGTTTGTTATACTTCACAGTATATATAGAATGAAAACTCAACAAATATACTTAAAAACATCAAACCCACTATCTGAGTGTGGCATCCATATTATAGAACACATAAAAAAGATGAGGTGGCATTGTGCTGATTGTGTATCTGACACACATACCCGACTCGTGCATACTTCATAAAAGGTGAACCTCTACCATTTTGTATACCATACCACTGACAGGGGAACAAATTTTTGTCAAGTGTTTTAATTTCCAGCCTGTGAAACTGAATTATTTTGGAATAAAATCCTTGAAGAAACTCAGTGAACTTGCACCACCCATGAAAAACTTTAACTTTTTAAGGGAATTTTTTTTATTTAAAAAAATTTAATATTTCATAGATTGTACAATATTTTGTACAATTCATTTTTTATTTATTTTTTTTTAAATTTACCTTTAGGTGGCACTCCATAGCCACTTGCTACATAATACATACATACCTGAATATCATGAAAATGTAGACCCACAAAATGTCATATAAAAATGTATCAATAAATATGCCAGTAATCCAGATGGGTGGTTACAGCTATATAAGATGTCACACAATACTGTGTGGATAAATATGGCAGTAATCCAGATTGGTGGTAACATCTATGTAAGATGTCACAACATAATGTATCAATAAATATGGCAGTAATCCAGATTGGTGGTAATATCTATGTAAGATGTCACACAATAATGTATCAATAAATATGGCAGTAATCCAGATGGGTGGTAATATCTGTGTAAGATGTCACATAATAATGCATCAATAAATAGGGCAGCAATCTTGATTGTGGTAATATATATCTAAGATGTGACATAATAATTATCAATAAATATGGTAGTAATCTAGATGGTTGTAATATCTATACAAGATGTCACATAATAATTATCAATTAATAGGGCTGTAATCCAGATGGGTGGTAATATCAGTGCAAGATGTCACATAATAATGTATCAGTTAATAGGACAGTAATCCAGATGGGTGGAAATGTCTATGTAAGATGTCACACAATAATGTATCAATAAATAAGGCAGTAATCTAGATGGTGTTAACATCTATATAAGATGTCACATAATAATGTGTCAATAAATATAGCAGTAATCCAGATGGTGGTAGCTCCTATACAAGATTTAAAGGACTAAGTTTTGTGACCTGAAAATGTGCAGCATGAAATGGTCAGAATTCTGGTCACATACCGTAATCGATTACTGTGATGCATGGCAAAAGCAATTAGTAGTTTACCAATAAGAGATCTTCGCTAGCCAAGGTTCTGATATGTTAACCTATCTACACCTTGATGGATCATTCAGATATTTCAGTGCTTTGTCCTAGTGATATCAGTTGGATTCATGAATTGCCTCCCTTGGTATGTAATGCCAACTAACCAATAGTGTGTAACAGCAGTGGCTTGTACATCAGCTGAAAACGGTGGAGGCAATTGACTTCAAAAGGATACTTTGTAAGTTTAACATCAAAAGTATGACTATGTATGAGAAAGAAGCTATTACAGATGTGTTTGAGGGAAGTTATATATTTGTCCAAACATGGATTGGCAGTGGAAAATTGCTTATTTATGAGTCCATTCCATTTGTGTGCTCTGCTTGTCTCAATCATACAGGAACAGTGTTCAGATTTGAACAACTTGATTTTAATTGGTTGCAGTGGCTTTCCACCATATCCAGTGAAATTTACAGACCCAAAGCACTAAAATAATAGATTGATCCGCCAAGATGTAAATAGGTTAACATAGAACCTTGGCTAGCAAAGATGCCAGTAAGGAATCTTTATTCATGAAATTATTTTTTCTAAAAATGAATTAATCAAGCACCATCTGTATTTGTTTATAAGTAGAGTCCAACTTCAGACTGCATAGACCCAGATCAGCCATAGCCTAATGTGTCAACAGATCTGGGTCTGTGCAGTTTGTTAAGAGTAATTAGTTGCACCAATGAGATAGACACTGGTCTGCTTGCACATCATGCGATTACACATCAGGGTCTGTGTTGTTTGCAGTTGGACTTGTCTTATAAGCGAGTATATATGGTTGTTACTAACATAAGAGCTCTAGATAAAAAAAGCATATCAACATATTTTATACAAACTGATCAAATAAAAATGCCTAAAGAAAATCTTAAATGCATTCCAACTAGTAAAGAAAAAGTTGTTAGGCCTTCAATGCTGTTCAACATGAACTATGCTATCAGTAAAATTTTGAATGTTCCTTGTTTGTTTGAGATTATATTACACTGAGAACACTGAAATGAAGATTATAGTACACTGAGAACATGGAAATAAAGATTATAGTTCACTGTGAGAATCCTAAAATAGAGCCATGTCATAAAAGGCACCATGAATTTGTTTTGATCATTAAACTTTCTGATGCATTCCGAAAGGCATGATTGAATATCTTGATTGTTCCTAAAGTATTTCATCACATCTGTATAAAAAAGAATTAGTTTCAAAAGTTCCCAAAATATTGTACTTATTAAATTCTTATCTAGAACTGTATTAACAAATTACATTACTGATATATTTAATTGACTGTGTCGGTAAATATAATTGATGATTGAATGATTTACAGTGACATGTCCTGATATAAAGATCTCATCTAGATTTAACCATTTAAGTGTGTACTTTTATAAATTAAAATTCATTGTGAACATTTTCCATTCTTGTACAGTAACATTTTAAAACTTGTTGAAGATGCCCTCAGATGGATGTTAAATAACTAGAAAAGAAAACAAAAGCTTTTAAATTTATCAGTAAGTTGTATGACATTAATCGCATACTAAAATAAGGTCAATACCAGGAGGTAAAATTATGTTCAGTCAATTAGATCACATAAAGTAGGCACTGAAATAGCAAAGTGTTTTATTGCTTTTCATTTATACACTCCGAATGCTATTGCTGAAAGGTATACATGTTGCCTTATCTGTGATGATTAATCTTGAGAAGAAAAAGAACAAACTTTTTTGTCTTGCCTTTTTTCTGTGAAAAAATGTGAGACAGAGATGCCGGTGTCAGCAGCAGTAGGAACAATAAGACGACGAAAACATTTGCACAAGGCTGTAGTTCTTAAGCTACGTTTTAAAGATTTTAATGAAAATTGCAGTGCTTAATGTTTAGAGTTGGAAATACGTTTCATGAAAGAGAATCTGACATATCCCCCACCCAAAGAGTTACACTATATCCCCTTCCCACATTTTACATACTTTGATTTTACATTTATTTTAAAGTATGCATTTATCTTTGGAACATTGCAAAGGGAGACCACTTGAATGTTTTGAGCTAACATAGCTCTTGAGTTAGAGTCCATAGATAGTCCTTATCCTTTTGGGTCCAGCTGTGGATCATAATTTGGAAACCATTGAGAACACTATAATCTGACATACTCTTTCTCAGCATGTGAAGACCATGTCATTTATGCAACAAGCATCAGTCCCTGGGTCTCTGCCAAGCCACTGGGGACTGGACCCCGAGTTATAACTTAAGCTGAAATTCCCACCCAACAGCTATTATGTACCCTATATTCCCTAATTAACACCCTCACTCTAATTAACAAACCCCTCCCCTTTCTAAAGAACAGAAAATTTAAAAGTTCCATTGTAAGACCTGTGCTTTTCAATACCCATCTGCAGGAAATCATAATTACAACATAATGTTGCAGCAGTCTCAGTTGATCACACTGTTAAACTGTATAACAATGCATAACTTACTAAAGTCACAGGCACACATGTCCTGTTAAACTTGGAGCAATAGCTGGGCAGCAAGTTCAAAGATTTACCAGTCCTACTTTACAAGCTGCTGAGTGGAAAAATATGTTGATTGATTGATCATTATAACTGTGCTGATATTTACAGTGATTGAATTCAATGGCAGAAAGAGCCCACCAGATGTACAAGTGGTTGTTATGTTGTTGTTGTTGTTGTTATAGGGTTTAACGCCATTTTTCAGCACAAGATAGGCTATACATGGCGGCCAGTATTAATGGTGGAGGAAGAACCCTGGAAAACCAGGAAGAACCACCGACCCACGAGAAGCTACTGGCAGGCTTTCTCACGTACCCACGTTAGCCGAGCCTGGACTCGAACCCACGCAGACAGAGGTGAGATGGCAGTGATCCGTAACGATCAGCGCTTTAGACCACTCGGCCACTCGGGGCCCTGTACAAGTGGTCATTATAACAGTATATCAAAAGAGCAACTTTAGCTTTCATTATTGTGCTCTAATAAATGTCCCCATTTGGAGAATGTAATGCCCCTGGGGTGTTAATTAGGGAATATATGGTAGTATTGCATTGTGTTTAGGAACATCAAAATATATTGATACAGTAATATGAAGTTCGCAAAGTTAACCACATTGGAGAAGGTATGATTTTGGGCATGTCTGTTCAGCCTAAGGGATGCATGGGTTAATGTTCAAAAGTAAAAATGCAGTTTCATTGATGTTTATGAAACTTTTAATCCAACTTTTAGAATTCAGTCACATAACAAGGGGACACAATATATGTCATGGATTCTGGATTACATGGCTGAGTCAGGGCCTGACTTGGATTCTGGATTACAAACCATGGTCAAGGCTTGACATGGATTTTGGATTACAACCCTGAGTCAGGGCCTAACTTGGATTTTGGATTATGACCCTGAGTCACAGTTTGAAAAGAGTGGGGTTAAGGGGTTGTGAGAGTTGGGAAATATGTTATTATAAAACACAGGGCTTGGCCATTGTGGGCCATGGAAGTTGTGCTAGATCCAGCTGCAATCAGTTTATACAGGTGTCACCTGTCATTGTGAGTATGCATATGTTATGAAATGACAGCTCTTTTAGCTGCCATTGGGATTTTGTATTATTTTGCAAGTGCATTTTATGTGTATGCATTATTTTGAGAATTATACTGTACTTTGACTAACTACTTTCAAATGACAGTTTTATTAAACTTTTGTACGTTGTATAGTTCTAGAAAAGAAGCAAGTGTGAAGCACAGTTCTTTGCACAGGTAATTCTGTCTGCTGATAAGCCCTATCTTTCATGGACAGAGGGTTAGTTTAAGGCAAAGTATGTTGTTGAATGACGGTAGTTGACTTTTACCTGTGGTGTGCCTAACCTCTGGGTTCGATGTTTTATCAAGATATTGTGCTCTCTTCACACATATTTGATAGTCGACCTGTACATGGATTCAGATCATCTTATCCCAGATAATATCAGCAATAATACTCTTCAGACACCTTTGGACTTGGCATATAAATCTACTTAGAGCATGAATATGAACTTGTGATGTGTCAATTTATCACCTAAATTGTTGCTTGCCCATCTTTGCAAAGATCAAAGTCATAGTGTACTTACAATGGATTATTGTTGAAGTGTACATGGAAAACAGCATGTCGGCAGTAACTAGTTCAGGTAAGAAAACAAAATCTTCAAGGACAAAGTGACCATAAGAGGTACATTGACAGTTGCTGATGGGACCAGACACTTGATCAAATTATATATTCACTAGCCCCAATGTATTGTCAGTCTCCAGAACTGAACTTTCATGTGCATATTTTAATATGAATACCAAATTTAGAGAGAATAACAGTGGATCACCTTTTGGACTAAAATTTGCTACATTAATGTTGGGCACAACTTCCTATTTAACTTTACTAAATGTTTGCAGTTCATTTGCAAACCTATTTGACTGTTGCCGTGGGCACCAATTTTTCACATAAATACATCCTGAAGAAGTGATAAAATGTTATTCATAGAATGCTACCCCTATGCCCACCCACCCCCATCCCCAACCCAAGTCCTTTTTTTTGTTAGAATTATAATTGTGTATGAAAGTTAGTTGCCTCACTGTCCTATAATTAACATTCCTTTTTCCTTATATTTATCATTATTATTCCTTATTTCAAATTTATGTTCCTTATTATTCCTTATTTCAAATTTATGTTCCTTATTAATCCTTATTTCAAATTTATGTTCCTTATTAATCCTTAGTGCAAATTTATATTCCTTATTTAAGACATAATTTTATTTAACAAATGTCATGCAGAGAAAATTATTAGTTGACTTTGAAACTACTGTTGTCCCTTAGGTCATGGGCAAATTGTCCCTTGGGCCATGGGTGAAATTTGTCAATCATCTATTGAATAATAGAGATTGCAGTAGACCATTAACCAGTTTGTTGACCAGGTAGTTGTGATTTATTACCTACTGAGTAGTGTGTCAGACATTAGCTGACACATTACTCATTATGGCAAAATTCTGCTTCTTACAACATTTTCATTCAATTTGCAATTTTCATGAAATATTTCCAATATATTTATGGGTTTTGTTTTAATTGCTGGAAAATTGGCAAATGTTTCAAAAATGAAAAATGTCAGTTTTAATGACATATATCAAAATGCATAGGTGGAGCAATTAAGACGAACAAAAATAAGACCAAATATTCACATGTGCATGTCACTTGGATGAATATTGTGACTGTGTTGTGCAGAATGATGCAATACAAGAAATAGATGTACTACATAGTTCTAAAAGGCTTTAGGTGATGGAGAAATAATTGAGTATATAGCAACATTAAATACAGTATTCCTGGTAGCAATTATATTTTTAAAAAGGATAAAAATCTGAGAAATGCAACTATTTTCTGTAAAAATACAAAATGTGGTTAAAGTTAGGCATAGTTGGTTATAGTTATAAATTACAAAATATAGATATTTTGATAACTTTTTCACAAAAAATGTAATTTTTGCATCTTTAGGCAACTTATTTACAATAGAAGCAATAAAATAAGTTGCTGGACAAAACTTGCTTTTTTCCAACACCAGGTCAGTCATAGGGGTTGGAGGCAAAAAGAGTATTGCTAGAGAAATCGAGGACACCTTAGAGTGCCGGTAATCTCTATTAATACCCTTGGAATCCTGACCCGAAAATACCCTGTATCTTTTGAGAGAATATCATCAGATTTATTGTATAACTAAGATTTTCTTCTGAATGTTAGATGTGTATGACCAGCACTTCCCAGCCCCCCTCTTCTCATGTCACATTTCAGTCATGTGCCTTATTCCCACCCTAGAGTTTTTCTTGATATACTAGCCATAGGGTAGTGGGTATTATGATATTATCCTTCTGTCAGTTCATCTATCGTTTTATCAATTTAGTTCCTAAACAGTAACTCAAGTTCTCTGCAGTCTACAGTTATCAAACTTGGTGGATGGTTTGCACTTAAAATAAGGAAGAAGCATGTTGATTTTTGGGTCAAAAGGTCAAAAGCCAAAGATACTGTGGATGAGAGAAGAAAAATGATTTCCACAAAATAACTTTAGCTGTCTATCACAGATCTGGACCACACTGTGTGGATGGCTTGCACTTGGGATAAGGAATAACCTATTGATTTTGAGGTCAAGAGGTCAAAGCACAAGGTCTCTGACTGGAAGAAGAAAAATGGTTTCTGTATAGTAACACTAATTCATTATTACAGACCTGGATGAAGCTTTGTAGATAACTTGCTGCATGGGTCAAAGAAAACCCTATTGATTTGAGGGTCAAAATGTCAGATGTTAAGGTCACTATTCTTGACCATGAACCATGATCAAGTTTTGTGTTGTATCAGAATAATACCTTTATGGAGTCAGAATTCGATGCCAAACATCACTGCCTGAAAGAAGAGAAATCATTTATGCATAGTAAATCTTTTGGAGATCATGCATTCAGGGTAGGGAATAGGACATAATTTTGGGCTCAAATGGTCAAAGGTGAAGGTCATTGTGACTCAGAAAAATGGGTTCTGCTGATTTCCTTTTCACAAACACTTGCATGGTGATAAAATATATATATATATATATATAGAATACGTTAGTAGATGATACAATACATTTTGCACTATAGGAGTGACTAGACAATACATATCTTGACAAATACACTGAGCTTGTCCATTTGTCTTTGCACGTAACATCTGTGTTGCTAAGCTGTTATTGTTCGAGTTTTCCAAGGCTGGAAGTTAACAAATCTTGCTTGCTGGAATTTGTTTCCCATTCTTTTTTTTTATCTGTAACACGTTTCTGGATCAGAACTACAATTTTACCATTTGCCTTGATCATACTTATTGCATTTAAGTGTATTTAGGAATAATAAGGACATAGTCTTCAGTAATGTGTATCATTGAAGAGCTGGCAAGAGAGCAGACAGCTGTTTCATTTTCATAGCGATGGATGTGGATTCTTTTATGTTTGGATAGATGACAGTACAGACTGGTAATGATGGATACACACATTTTGTGCTTTGAATTATTTAAAATGAACACAAGGCCTAAGATTCATCTGCTTGGTGTCAGATGGGCTAGTAGAAATTCTAAATGACTGATTAGACTGCTTCTAACCTATAGAATCATGTTTTTATGACTATTTCATGCCTTTTTATCAAAAAGGGTATATGGTTAATGTTAGTATACTAGTTTATTGACTTAGCTTTCTTTGAAAATTATGTTGCAAAGATCCATATCATTGAACAAAACTTTGATTGGATGTGACACTAACTTCTATTTCATTACATAACACTTTTTTCCAATAACACCTGTAAGTAACACAGAATTATTTTAATGCAGCCTAAATTTATATTTTGTTTGATGATTGAACAGATACGTTTTGTGGATGGAGATCGTCAGTCTCATATTAAAGACTTATTAAGATGAATCTACAACAACAGCAACAACAAAACAACAACTACTACAACTACAAAAGAAAGGCAACTGTTTGCAATTAAAGACCAAATTTTGGCTTACACCAGATATATGCTACTTTCTCCAGGGTGCTGGCCTGATAGTTGTTTCTAAATGCCTCTGTATAGTTGTTTCTAAATGCCCCTTTTCACAAACCACTGATATATTAATGTTTTAAGCTGCTATAAAGGGACAAAAATTGCATCAAAAATTTAAAGGTGTGATGAAGGATACAATGTTAGAGGCACTGTAAGCATATGTGTTAAACAAAGTCCCCATTGTCTGTGATAAAAAAATTTCCATTTCCCAATTCTAGGGGTGGGGGCCCAAAATGTTGTTGGAATCATCCTAGGCTAAAGCTTGACTGTCTTGAAGATGCAAAAACGTTTTACCAGCTTATCTTTAATCTACGTTGAGGGACCCTTGCTGGCTCTGTGGTTAGCGTTCCAGACTTGCAACAGAAAGAGTTTGAGTTAAAATCCTACCATTGGACCAGATACCTTGGTGTGTCCTTGGGCAAGGCACATTACTCCAATTTCCCTGGCACTAAATAACATAGTTGTGCTGCTGTTCCGTAAAGCACTAAACCAAATCAAACTAATTTATCTTGAAATGTTCCTTTGCTTTATGGGATAGATTCATGATGTGTTGGAATAAGTTTTTGGAGAATTTATATCACCATGTTTCAGATTAAATATGGATGAGTGTGGTAGTAATTTACAGTATACATTTCATCCATGGTTATGGAAATTAGTGTTTTCTCACTCATCTTTTGTTGATTCATTTTTTTCAGTTTTATATTTTCTTCATATTTAGGATGCCACTCTCAGTACAAGCAAGTTTTAGATTTAAAATTCTACCTTATTTACTCCCTCTTTCATTTTAAATTTTTTGCTGTTGAAGTGGGTGGAGGCCGATGGGGGCTTTTCACAGTTTCATGTTTTCTTTCATTGTTCATATACAGGATTGCATGAATACAAGAAAAAGTTTTCAGTGTCTGTCTTTTCATTTTCTTTGACCAAATGAATACAGAAAATTTGCTCTATCTCATTGTTATCTGGATCTAGTTGACAAAGAGACTCAGTGGAGATGTCATCAATTGTTATCACACTTAGTATATGCAACACCATCTTTGTAATACCAGTTTAACTTAGAGCATGGCCTAGCTGTGCAGTACCAGAATTTAAAACACAGGAGCTGCAGTTATACAAAAAAAATAGATTAAGCACATTAATTTTGCCATAAATTACTATATTGATTACCTTTTTTAAAGGGAGAGGTAGCAGCCCCATTAGTAGAGTGTCAGATTCATAATCCCAGGGTTGCAGGTTCAATACCACCCTGGGTTGTATGCCTTGGTGTGCCCTTGGGAAAGGCACTTAGCTTCCATTTCCTTTTTATGATATAGCTATAATGTGCTAAAAAAAAAAGCACAAAAAAAGCAAACAATACTTGTATTAAAATTCATTGGAATGTGATTTGACTTTTAATGATTAAATTGTCGATTGTGTATAGCCGGGATCAGATACAGTATATCATATGAGCAATTTAAAAAACACACACACACACGGCACACAGAGCTAGCTATGACATCCCGTTTCTTTCATTACATGATACACCTATCCCCCATTTCTGGAGTGTGAAATCCAACATGTGTTACATATAGGTTGTTTTTTTTTTAACATTTGCAATCTGCCTGGAGGAATGAATGACTCATGCACCTCATTTCCTGCTGTGAATTATTTTCATGTCTTGAGAATGATAGTCCCATTAATGGATAATTGATGTCGTATTTTCCAGTTAAAAAGGATATAAAAATAAGTTACACTCTGTGAACTCCTCAAAAACTTGTACTGAAACAACCATTATTACTGTGACATACCTTAAGCATACAGTACTGTATTGATCTGACTCCTTTGTCAGATGATAATGTAGAAGTTTGTACACATTCTCAGTTATTCACAATTCATGAACATGTACTACAAATTTGCATTGAAGGAGTTATCTGCAATGTATATCAAAATATTTTCAGAAACAAAATTTTCATGAATTTAGCAAGTGAAAATATCATGATACAGTTGAACTTTGATTATCGGTCAGGTGCGGGACCTAGACCATGACGGATATGAGAATAGATGGATAATAGATTATGTACATTAAAAGTATTATACAATAGACTGGGTAATCAAAAAATCATAATATGTACATATGTACATGTACCTGTTTTTAATATTTTGAAGTACAATGCCCTGACGGTTAAGAGACTGACGGTTAATCGGGTGCCGGATAATTGAAGTTCTACTGTAATATATAATAATAGATGAACAAAGGGTGCATGGCACTCATTTCAATTAAATGAAATTGCTTCTGGTGTCTTTAGAAGTAGAATACAATTAATCTCACCGAACTATTAATTATAAGCAAGATATTTTATAATACATAAAGTTGCCATATTTCATTCATTGTAAAGGTGGAGAATTGTACGAATTTACAAATAAAATGATTGCATTAAATATTTTGATTTACAACTCTTATTTTCCAATCCAGCTCATTTTGACTGCGAATTCAGTCGTTAAATTGATTATATCAATAAATGGTTTAGTTCATGTACAGTTGTTTGTTCAAACAAAACGCATCTTAATTACTCCACAACATTTTTAGCTCTGCTGATCATAGATCAGAATGGTAGATAGGATATCCTGTTGTCTGCCATGCATCATCTGTCAAGTCTTGTTCATCATCTGATGTCCGTCCATCCATTAGGACAAGATTGTTATTATCACTTCTGGACTACATGGAGGATTGCCCAAAAACATTACACACATATTCATCCCAAGGTCTGGTTGGTCCTAAATGAAAATGGTGATGGTCAGATAACCAATATGGCCACCACAGCAGTTATCTTGAAAATCTTGCAGTCACTACTCCTCCTGAATGGACAGTCAAATCAGCATGGGGTTTTCACTAAACCACTTCTCATATTGTCTTGTTGGTCCTAAATGAAAATGGTGCTGATTTGACATCTAAAATCTTCTTATTGCTACTTTCCTGAATGGAATGTTACATTGGATGGAATTTTCACCTGAAGACTTCTTATGATGTCTGGTTGGTCATAAACGAAAATGGTTTTGGTCTGATGTCCAACATTGCTCCCAGAGAGACCATATTAAAAATCTTGTTTTCACTTCTCATCCTGAATGGAAGTCATATTGACATGGTTTTTTCAGCAGAAGACTTATTATAATGTCTGGTTGGTCTTAAATGGTTTTCCTTCTCTATCTTGAAGATTTTGTTATTGCTATTCCAGCTGAAGGGATGGTCATATCAACATGGAGTTTCACAAAAAAAATTCTTATGATGTGTAGTTGGTTCTAAACATAAATGGTTCCTATCTGACATCCAGTATTGTAATCACAGGAGCCATCTAGAAAATCTTGTTGCTGCTATTCCTCCAGAACAGAAAGTCATATTAGCATGGGTTTTTTACTAGAAGACTTCTTGTAGTGTCTTGGTGGTCTTAATTGAAAATTTGTCTGATTTAATATGGCCAACATAGTGGCTATCTTAAAAATCTTATAGCAACTCCTTCAAGATGGAAAGTCTTATGAACATTAGTTTGTTTTCACCAGAAGACTTCTTGTGATGTTTAATTGGTCCTAAATGAAAATGATGTTGATCTGACAACCACTGTTTCCACTATGGCAGCTATCTTGAAAATCTTGTTATTGATATTCCTCCTAATTGGAAGGTCATATCAGCATGGGGTTTTCACTAGAAGACTAATTATTGTGATATCTAGTTGGCCCCAAATGAAAATTTTGCCTATCTGGCCTCAACTATGACTGCCACAATGAACATATTTAAAATCTTTGTAATTTTTCTGAATGGATGGTCATATCAATTTAGAGTTTTCACCAAAATTCTTCCAATGGTGCTGGTTTGTCCTAAGTGAAAATGGTGCCGACCTTGCATACATTATGGCTAACATGGTGGCTAGTATGAGAATCTTATTGCTCAAGAATATCAGAGAGGATTTCAACACTTGGCAGTTAAAAAGAAGAAATGGTCTTGTCTTGAATTCCGGGAAATTCTTTTCAGACAAATAGAGCAGAGTATTATCAAGGAGATAGCTTGCCCTTGTCACACCATATCAGTCATACTAAGGACATAAAGTTCTACATGGCTTACGTGACCCTGAAAAAAATCCTTGAATTTTATGAGTTGCCTTTAAAGCTCTTTGATTTTTTAAAAATGTGGTTTTATCCTTGAACAGTATTCAAATTTTTTGAAAAGCTTCTTGAAATTTGTGCAAAATTCTTGAACTTTTATGAGATAATATAACATTGGATAGATAAAAAAAGACACTGTAAAGATGGTTTACCAGATGGAGTTTTCTGTCTTTGTGGTCATGGTACATTAATTATATTGTATAATGTATATTGTTGTATATTTTTGTAAATTTGTACCTTGTTATTCATTGATAAAGTAACATATGGAGTAAGTAGAGCTTCCATCAGAAAATATGTTCCTTGAAAACTTGTGTAGATCTTTGAACACAAAAAAAAACTTTCTACGGTTTCCCTCTTCTTTATTACCTTATTTCCTTTCCATTTTCCTCCTTGCATCCTACAGTGAGGACAAATAATGGTGTAGAACTTTATGCATGCTTATCTTAAGGTTGAAATATTGTAACAAGATATATGTATTACATATTCTATATGTCAGTATAATAACCTACCCTTGTCTGTCATTCTATCCTTCAATACATCCATCCATCCATCCATCACAATCAGTTAAAAAAATTTTAGGTTAGTTGTCAGGCACTAGTAGGATATAACTGCTTCTTGAATCCATTCTGTGGTTTTAAATATCCTTTGTCCATTCCTTGGAGCCATTTATGTTACTGAAGTATAGGGTTTAATGGCAGATCAGCACAAACTGGGCCATATAGTACTGATTAAAGTTACAGTTTTAAAATATCATGAATTGGCTATTTAATCATTTTATTATGAGTCAAATAACTGAAGTCAGTTGCAAGTGTAATATGTATTCACTGTTGTACTCTGGATGCAGCTGAGAAAAAGTTTGGAATGGAATTAAAACGTGATGGAATATAAGGAGCAGCTAAACAAGTATTACAATGAGAATTCTAGATTTTGACTTTTTCCAAAATCTCTTTTAAAATGAGATTTTGTTGTTGTAAGATTTAAAGGTCATTGGACTTGATGGCAGTGATGCAATGGAAACTATAAGTTATGTACCCCAAAGAAATATCTGAAATCCCATTTAAGCAGTAAAAGCGCACAGTTGATGAAAGTAATTGCGAATTTTAGTGATAATATAAAGAAAGGAAGTCAGTATTAAATAAATTGTGCAACCATCTAACACTGCAGATTTATTTTCAAATTGTAAAGCAGATGCAATACTTGACATGAAGATAAAGAAAGAATGAACAAGTCTTTATATGCAGTTATAGTTAGTAGACAGTCAATAGGCCATGTATCAGACTACCTATAGAAAGAGACTCACCACAGAAAGAAAAGAAAATTCCGCAAACGAATATGATGTAAAAAGTTTTTTTAATGAAATTAGCATGTCATTTATGGCTTGTGTATTTTGCTGAAAACTGAGTAAAATTTATAAAACAACACTCAGCAGTATGGGGAACAAAGCTGTATATCCCAGACCTTCAAAATATTGTAATGTAACATGACCCCCACCCTCCATGGTATGATTTTGTGATACTGAATGATCAATTGGTGAAGAAAAACATTTAGAGAGTAGATGAAAACACAGAATGAAGTGGTGTCAGTTATAAAAAATGCTTTAATGCATGCATATACAAACACAGCCTTTCATTTGAAAAAAAAAAATTCAGTCCTTCTGGTCAAAGAGCAGAAGAGTTTATGATCGCCTATTGTCTGTCTTCTATTGTCCATCTTCTACCCATCAGTTAGCCCAAGTTTGTTATCACTACTTTGCCTAAAGCACCCAGAGGATTGCCATGAAACATTATACACACAGTCATCCCATGGTCTAGTTGCTTGTTTGCTTGCATGTTAATAACTAACTGTTGTGTCTTTTAGAGTTATTAGCATTTTCTGTTCTTATGTTTACTTATGGGGTCTTTAGAAAGTTGATTTAGTGTTCTATATCTTTCTGATGTTGGTTTAAATTGATGTAGATTTATCGGCCTGAAAAACATTCAGTGTTTTATGTGTTTTATGAAGCATAGTCAATGCATGCTTTTCCTATTGTATATTATCTGTTTGTATTGTGAAACATTTTTTGTGCATCCAATCTGGTATATAATGATTTGTTTGGTATTGATTATATCTTGTTTGAATCATCGTGTTGCTGAACTTATTTTATTGCTCAGTATAAATAAAGGTTCTTGGTCTTAAAGTCCTAGTACAGTATTAGCCATGTATGGTCTTTAAGTCTTAGTACAGTATTAGCCATGTATGGTCTTTAAGTCTTAGTACAGTATTAGCCATGTATGGTCTTTAAGTCTTAGTACAGTATTAGCCATGTATGGTCTTTAAGTCTTAGTACAGTATTAGCCATGTATGGTCTTTAAGTCCTAGTACAGTATTAGCCATGTATGGTCTTTAAGTCTTAGTACAGTATTAGCCATGTATGGTCTTTAAGTCTTAGTACAGTATTAGCCATGTATGGTCTTTAAGTCCTAGTACAGTATTAGCCATGTATGGTCTTTAAGTCTTAGTACAGTATTAGCTATGTATGGTCTTTAAATCCTAGTACAGTATTAGCCATGTATGGTCTTTAAATCCTAGTACAGTATTAGCCATGTATGGTCTTTAAGTCCTATGTATGGTATTTAAGTCTTAATACAGTATTAACTATGTGCGGTATTTAAGTCTTAATACAGTATTAACTATGTATGGTCTTTAAGTATTAATACAGTATTTGCCATACATACTATTCAAGTCTTAGTACAGGATTAGCCATGTATAGTCTTTAAATCTTAATACAGTATTAACCATACATAGTCTTCAAGTCTTAGTGCAGGATTAGCCATACATGGTCTTTAAGTCTTAATCCAGTATTAGCCATACATGGTCTTTTAAATCCTATTAAAGTATTAGCCATACATGGTCTTTAAGTCTTAGTACAGTATTAGCCATAGATGGTCTTTAAGTTTTAGTACAGTATTAGCCATACATGGTCTTTTAAATCCCATTAAAGTATTAGCCATACATGGTCTTAAAGTCTTAATACAGTATTAGCGATAGATGGTCTTTGAGTCTTAGTACAGTATTAGCCATACATGGTCTTTAAGTCTTAATCCAGTATTAGCCATGCATGGTCTTTTAAATCCTATTAAACTATTAGCCATAGATGGTCTTTAAGTCTTAGTACAGTATTGGCCATACATGGTCTTTCAAATCCTGTTAAAGTATTAGCCATGTATAGTCGTTAAATCTTAATACAGTATTAGCCATACATGGTCTTTAAGTCTTAGTACAGTATTAGCCATAGATGGTCTTTTAAATCCTATTAAAGTATTAGCCATACATAGTCTTTAAGTCTTAGTACAGTATTAGCCACACATGGTCTTTTAAATCCTATTAAAGTATTAGCCATACATGGTCTTTAAGTCTTAATACAGTATTAGCGATAGATGGTCTTTAAGTCTTAGTACAGTATTAGCCATAGATGGTCTTTAAGTAAAAGTACAGTATTAGCCATAAGTGATCTTTAAGTCTTAATACAGTATTAGTGATAGATGGTCTTTAAGTCATAGTACAGTATTAGCCATACATACTCTTCAAGTCTTAATACAGGATTAGCCATGTAGTCATTAAGTCCTATTTATTCGCCATGTATGGTCTTAAAGTCTTAATACAGTATTAGCCTTAGATGGTCTTTAAGTCCTATTCCTATTACAGTAGGTATTGGATACCTGGGAATATCTGTTTGTCTTTTAGTGTTTAAGATGTGTAGGGGATAATATCTGTTTGTCTTTTAGTGTTTAAGATGTGTAGGCACTGGATAGCTGTGAGTATCTGTTTTTTTGTTTTAGTGTTTATGATGTGTAGGTACTGGATACTTTTATCCACTAGTAATTGTCCTTATAACAGTATTAAGTATTTAGAGTACCATATCAAATTCTTAATACACCATTAATATGACAGTTCATCAGTCCCTCAATATAATACCCATCATTGTAAAACCATTCCAGTTATGAGGCAAGTACAGTCATGGATCCCGTTTCATTAAGTGGTAGTAAATTTATTTGTATTGTGTATTGATTATAAGGTGTTCTCACGATAAGGTGGTATATTTGATGGCTGATGGTTATAATGAGTGAGTACTGTATCATGTGCTTCATTACAGGGTATTTTCTAGGACACTGTGATCAGTTGGTAGAGCACTAATAATCCAAGGATCATAGATTTGATACCCACCCTGGCCAGAATGGGTCAGTTGCCTTGGTACGTCCTTGGAAAGGTATTTAGCTCCCATTTCCACAATATGATACAGCCAATAATGTTTTCAAAGTGCTGCTAAAATCCACAACAACAACAAAAATCCACCTGAAAATATATGGTGGTTTACTCAAGGCTTCTGATGACAGGGTTATAATGAAGTACTCTACTGTAGTGAAAACACTTTGATATTATAAATATAACACTTTGATATAAATAGAATGCTTTGATATAAATAGAACGCTTGTGATATAAATAGAATTCTTTGATATAAATAAAATACTTTGATATCATTAGAATACTGTACGTTAATCCCCTCTGTAGAGTACAGTTTATCTTAAAAACATCTCCAATCATGTTGATAACTTTTCATTTGCAGTACCAGTATCCCTGCACAAATTCGATATAGGTCCTTTTTAATCCTGGATTAAGTATTTTTCCTATTTGCTTAACATTTTTAGTTACAGTTTGTTTCTCTTTTGCCTTTAAATATAATCGACTGACATAGACTGACCTGCAGTGTTTTCCAGCTGTTGATAGAAGATTTAATCTTTGCATCTATTTGCAAACAGGATGTTGACTACCATATGTATCAAGGTTTTGGGCCACTTTATGGTGGGACTTCATAACTTATTACATGATCAGTACATACCTACCTACCTACCTACATATGTACGTATGTACATACATACACACACACACACACAAACACACGCACAAACACACATACATACATACATACATACATGCATACATACATGCATACATACATACATACATACATACATACATACACACATACATGCATACATGGGTTTGAACCCCAACTGGGTCATACCAAAGACTTATAAAAATGGTACTAACAGCTGCCTCACTAGGCACTCAGCATTAAGAGGTTAGTGTTAGGACTGGTCGGCCTGGTGTCAGGATAATGTGACTGGGTGTGACATCTTGCTACATGTCTTCGGCATGATGCCCCAGTGCTAAACATCATTATAAACTGCCACACTGCAGACACTGTAGCGATATGACTGAAAAATCCAAATCACACACACATTGTTACAATTATCAACTCAAACAAACTAAATATATCATTTTGTGAATGCCCTGCATCTATTCCTTTTTATTAGTTGTAACTTTGTTCCTTAAGGGACATTTTTTCTTTTCTGACTCGATTTTCTGCCATTTACACAACAGTCAGAATTTTTAATGAACAAGATATATTTAATTCAAGTTTTATGACATTGATGAATGAAATTCAAGGAATATGCAGTTAGAAATTATTGTTGTGTTGTACTAAATTATTTCAAAATGTATGGAGTGATAGCTTTATGATATTTCTAAATTAATTAGTTAAAACATTATAAAACAAAAAAAAACATTTCTTGTCATGCTTTAAATGCATTGAACCAGCAACCCATAATTCTAAATTGCCAATCATGAATGAGGTGTGATTACCACACCTGTGTTACTTAAATGACCACTTGTTTAGCAGGCCTCAGCATGTCAGGTGACAAATACATTATAAATGAGCTAATTTTCTCAGACAGACAGCAAATCAAACACTAGTACCAATTAGATGTTGTAACAAGGTTATGTTGTAGCAGAGGTTATTTTCTTAATATATAGTAATTTGGAAATTGGGAGGGAAAATTAAACTTGTACAGACTTATGTAATCAAATCAAAATCGTGTTTTGTCATATATTTACAATGATACAAAGATAGTATTTCAATGCCAGTACATTGTATTTATATTATAATATTGACATTGTATTAAAAATATACTGATATTGGATTGATGTTATTGTACTGATATTGGATCGATATTATAGTACAGTGTATTGATTTAATATTATTGATGTTATAGTATTGATATTCGATTGATATAGTATTACTATTATATTGATAATATAATTTTGATGTTGGATTGATACAGTATTGATATTATATTAATATTGTAGTACTGATATAGTATTGATTTGATAGTATTTATATAGTATTGATGTTGTATTAATATTATAGCATTGACATTGGATTGTTAATATAATATTGATGTTGGATTGATATTACAATATTGATATTATATTAATATCATAGTATTGATATAGTATTTATATTGGATTGATATTACAATGTTGATATTGTTTTGATATGATATTGATATTGCAATATTGATATTATATTGATATCTTAGTGTTGATATTGCTAATATGTATCATTGTATAGCATCCATAGGAGACATATTAAAAGTGTTATTATTTCGTCTTTAAAGTGTATACAGTATACACTCACTTTAGAGTCAGGTCTAGTTACAAAAAATGCAGACCCTGATCTACAGCTGCATCATGTACTGGACCAACCAGGTTATGTGAGAAAACTTGCCAGTACTTTCCTGTGGGTCAGTAGTTCATCCTGGGGCCTTCCTGGGTTTTTCCTCCACCAAATATACTGGATGTCATATGTAGCCTATGATGTGCTGGAAAATGACAACAATATAATTTGCTAGCAGATTAGGATCTGTGTTTTTGTCCTACTGTTTACTAATAACAAACTGCATAGATGCAGATCTGCCAGTGCATTATGCCATGGCAGTTCTGGGTCTTGCAGTTTGCAGATGGATTTGACTTATACGCAGTACATAAAAAGGAGGCATGCAGTTTGCTGTGGGATGCATCCTGTAATGTTCCAACTGGGAAGGTCTTGGACTTTTAATGGAGTGTGGTTTACATGGAGAGATTTTGTCCCTGTTTTACCACTATAAGGATTTTACTGTTTTGCCTTTATCTTTGTTTTGTATGCTTTATGATGGGGGTGCTTGGGAGAATATATATATACCTTTTATCATTTTTCTGACAGTAGATACTTTCTTTTATTTTGAAAGGCTTGTCTGGTGATTTGGGGTTTTGCCTTTACCATGTTTTATATCAAGCTTTTGCTTGGTACTGCAGTCAGAAATTTGCTGATGTGCCATTAAACCCTGTGTCTGTCTGTCTGCCTTTTTCTCTCTCTCTCTCTCACACACACACACACACACACGTGTGCACATGAATGCAAACACACATGCGCACATGCATACACACACACACACACACATGAAGACAGCTATCCTTTTTTCCTATTATTCCTTGTTGATATGGAGCCATGATGGATGGACCTGGGTTGGCAGCAGCATATTCTAAGCTAATGATTTAAATTTTTAAAACCACAGTGACTTTTTCAAAGGCATGAACAGAGTATAGAATAAGGTATTAGCATGCTTTTTATGATTTGCATGTGAAACACTGATTTCATTGAACATTCTACATGCATGTAGTTTTAGGGTTCAAGTTCTATCTTTCTGCTTATATAATTAGTGATTTCAATTAAATTTGTAGATTCTTGTGTTGATCATTGGTTAGTAGCAGACTTAATTCAGTCTATAATTTGCAACAATTTTGTTTTTTATGATAATGTTATTGTGCATGGGATGATAATTCTCTAATGTATAATTACTTTATTAGGCCCCCCTTCCTCATAAGATGTAATAAAGGGATATAACTGTTTCTATGTCTGTCTACCTTTAAATATTTTCATTTCTGGAGCACAGCTCTTAAACCATTCAAGATATTTCAAGTAAACTTGGTACACTTGTCGCAAAGTTGCATAGAGATTCCTTTTGATACCTTGAAATTTCTACATTGTGTTGTTGTTGTTGTTGTTGTTGTTATAGGGTTTAACGCCATTTTTCAGCACAAGATAGGCTATACATGGCGGCCAGTATTAATGGTGGAGGAAGAACCCTGGAAAATCCCGGGAAGAACCACCGACGCACGAGAAGCTACTGGCAGGCTTTCTCACGTACCCACGTTAGCTGAGCCTGGACTCGAACTCACGCAGACAGAGGTGAGATGGCAGTGATCCGTAATGGTCAGCGCTTTAGACCACTCGGCCACTCGGGGCCCCTCTACATTGTGTAATATGGTGTGTGCGGATATTACTATTGCTACTCTGTCTGTCCACAAACATTGACATTTTCAGAGAATAATTTTCAAACTGTTCAAGGTAATTCAGCCAAACTAACATGCATGCAATGAAGCTTTGTAGCATGTCTTATGATACTCAGAATTTTCAGCTTTCAGTATTTTTTGTTACCATGGAAACTTACTGTATCATAAATAATATATGAATGGAGAATGCTGGAAGTTAAGTGGGAGACTGAGGAGATATAATGTTGATGATTGTGGTACATAGATCACTCTAACAAAATTAGAGAATTCGGCATTATAGAAGGGTTGAACCAAAAGTTGTGGACAGAGCTCATTAATGTAAAACAAAGAAAGGTACATAAATTAAACCTTGTTCCTTGTAATATCAACTACTTTAAATGAGTTGTGAAACTGCATACAGATATTCTTCTTGAAATCACAAAGGTTGACAGAGCACAGTTCAAAGGGATTGCAAACATTGGCATTTTGTTCAGGTATTATCCTGCAAAGCAGTAACAATGTACTACAGAATGATGCACTAGAATTGTGAATATGTTCTGTTCAAAAATGACATAAATTGATGGCACATATATTATTCTAAGAAAACATTAGGAACAACCTATAAAATCAAATCTGTGTGAAAATGTGAGAACTGCAGTAGTACATGGTCAAATTATGCTTGAACTTTTGTCATATGATTGATTCAGACAAGAGATTGCTGAAATTTATTTCATCAAAGCAAAGCATATTATGCTAGATGATAGTACATGTATCACTCAGGCAATTTTAGGAAGTAGAATTGTCACATGGTGATAAAGCAATTTTAGGAAGTAGAATTGTCACATTTGAGGAAGTAGAATTGTCACATGGTGATAAAGAATGCAATTTGAGGAAGTAGAATTTTCACTTGGTGATAAAAGAAAGTAATTTGAGGAAGTAGAATTGTCACATGGTGATAAAGAAAGATATTTTAGGAAGTAGAATTGTCAGTTGTCACATGGTGATAAAGAAAGCAATTTGAGGAAGTAGAATTGTCACATGGTAATAAAGCAATTTGAGGAAGTAGAATTGTCACATGGCAATGAAGCAATTTGAAGAAGTAGAATTGTCACATGGTGATGATGAAAGCAATTTTAGGAAGTAGAACTGTCACATGGTGATAATGAAAGCTAATTGAGGAAGTAGAATTGTCAATTGTCACATGGTGATAAGGAAAGAAAGGAAAGTAAAGAGAAGACCCTAGCATGAACAGCAAAGTATTGGTGAAATAAAAACTGATAAAGACCAATGCATACTACATATTTAACTTTTTGAAGATTTGGATATTGGAAATAAAGCCCTCCAGAGAATGGTAAAATGGGGAATAAATATGACAACAGCTGCATGAATGATTTAATGTTTGAAAGTTTCATGACATGGCATTATGCAGCCTGTCACGTAACATCAACAGTTCTCACGCTACTCTTTTCAAACCATAAATAAATTGATATAGTTCATAAACTTTATGTATTATATGCATAAAATGTGATATATACAGAAATGATATGCATAAAATATGTTGAAATGTTCCCTAATGTATCTTGGTTTAATTCATTGTCTTGGTGAAGATTTGGATCAACCATTGAGTGTAAGTTGGTTAGTTTTTAAAGCTCCACACTAACCATATCTAAATGGCTATGGAAGACAAGTTTAAGGTACAGTTATCTCCCTTAACTGACAATTGGTTTTTTTTTATGCATGTTATAGCAGAACAAGCATGGTTCAGTACAGCAGAACAAGCATGGTTCAGTACAGAGATGTTGGCATATATACAAAATATTCTGTTCCAGGATGAGAAAATAACATTTGTGGAACAGATCACGGATACATGTGCATGTTGATGGCACTTGTATTATGGGTCAGTTCCACTGTTGCTAATAGTGATATGGTAGCAGAGAGCCATCAGGAATTGGCATTAGTATCAGGACCATATTTATCTGATGACAGGGACAAACTTCATGATAAGCCCACTATGTTTTTACTAATTTACTAGGCTGGCCGCATAACCTTATTAAGGGAGTAATACTATACTGTGTCTCATAATAAGCCCGTTCCCTACTTTTTTGACAAATTCATTAGGCAGGCCACATGGTCTTATCATGAGAGTAATACTGTACTGTACATGGTGTTTCTCCCATGACAAGACCATATGGCCAGCCTAAGGAATTGTCTGATAATAAGCCCATTCCCTACTTTTGACAAATTCATTAGGCTGGCCACATGGTCTTATCATGAGAGTAATACTGTACTGTACATGTACTCCCATGACAAGACCATGTGGCCAGCCTAATGAATTGTGTCTGATAATAAGCCCATTCCCTACTTTGACAAATTCATTAGGCTGGCCACATGGTCTTGTCATGGGAGAAACACCATAATTGTTGTGACTCATGTCACTTTTTTGTAATACTAGCCTCATCCTCATCACCACCAAATTATCCAGCATTAATTTGACAGTATCATCTTTGTTATCATTTACTAATATCTTTGTTGTCACTGAGATCAAGTTAGTTGTAAATTTATCTAATAAACCAGTCTCCATTTGTGTAATCTGTGGAAGGCCTTGCATGATTTTATGTCAGGACTTGAGTTGATGTTGAAAAGTGACAAATCTGAATTAGACTTTACTTACAGGGAAAAATTCAGATATAATAAATATTTTTGCTAGAATCCACCATGTCCAGAATCCAGAAATGGGCTTTTTTGTCAGTGATTTAGGTGACAACCATTTGAACTTTGACTGGATTGGGGAGATTCTTTTTTTTTTCTATTTGATATTGGCCCATCTTTATTGGAAAAAAATATTTTTCTCAGTTGTAGCTCAGCTTCTCCAAGCTAAACTTAGTTCTACTAAATTGGTTTTAGTAGGAAGTCCTTGATATGGATCAAATAAAATATTCCACTGCTGAAGAAAATACAAGTGCCCCTTTTCCTCCTCCCTCACACATACACATCTCTTGAAATTCGGTCACTGCTGTGTGCATCATCCTAATGCTGTGTGTACTGAAAGTAAAATCAATACTAAGATGTTGTGAATGGAAAATGTATAAGGTGGCATTGCATCCATTCATTGATAGTCAATCAATACCAAGATATTGTGAATGGAAGATGTATAAGGTGGCATTGCATCCATTCATTGATAGTCAATCAATACCAAGATACTGTCAATGGAAAATGTATAAGGTGGCATTGCATTCATTCATTGATAGTCAATCAATACCAAGATATTGTGAATGGAAGATGTATAAGGTGGCAGTGCATCCATTCATTGATAGTCAATCAATACCAAGATATTGTGAATGGAAGATGTATAAGGTGGCATTGCATCCATTCATTGATAGTCAATCAATACCAAGATATTGTGAATAGAAAATATATAAGGTGGCATTGCATCCATTCATTGATAGTCAGACTCTTGGTACTGATTGGTGTTATGAATGTCAACTCTCAAAATATTCCCTAGAATTGGTCAGCAGTGGAGACTCTTGGTCATTTAATAAATCAATGGACTTTCCTTTGAAAAAAATAAATATAATTAGTGTGGAATTTCCCTGAGAGCTGTGTTGAACCTTGTTACAGCTGCTTTGAAATTGTACATCAGGCTACATATGGTGTACCAGTTTTGCATGTCTGAGCTTGTAGTAGTAAATGAATTGTGTAGACCAAGACTGCATCTCATGATGCAGTTTCAGTTTGTTTATGGTTGCATTGGTCTTGTAAGCACAGAGACCTTTCGAGCATACTCGAGGACTCTGTCAGCTAAATGCAAGTAAATACACATAATGGGAAACTGAATTCAAAATTAATCTCAGATAAACTTCGATTAGCACTACAATTCATTTTTTCTGTGTATACTTGTTATTCAGTCTGTTAGTTTGCCTTGTTTATGCACTCTCTCTCTCACTCTCTCTTTCTCACTCTCATACATAAATTTAATGATAATTACTTTTATTGTTCAAATTGTTTTTCTTCTATGTCATACAGAGTCATTGATGGCCAAGTGTTTGGCCTAAAAAAGATGTTTTCTTTCAAATCTTAGTCTATGTATCTCCTTTATTCACTTGTATCAGTACTATATAGTTAAGATTGTGCTGACTGCCTATTCATAAATAAATGCCAGCACATACATACACCAATGTTCCATATGGTGGTAAGAGCCCTAATTTTTTTCTTTTGTTGTGGAAACTGAAATTATGTTACATTAGGTATTGTTTCTGCTAAGAAAGTTATTGATCAAAAGACTATAAGTCATATCAGGTAAGTCAAGCACCATGTGTTGTCTCTTCAGACACTAACAATAGAAGCAAAAGGTCGTGCTTGAGTCTTTGATTTATGAAATAACACTTGTGACACTGATGGTTCTAGGAATGATACCAACATTTAGATTAGCAATGTTGATGACACAGTTACAAGAAAAATATATCACTGTCCAGTATAAATGGCTACCTCATTAGTTCAACAAGTATACTGGCTGAATTTATTTATGTACTACATTAAACTGACCAACTAAATGGATTACATTGCTCCTTGCTACCATTATGAGCATCTTGTTGTCATGGAAACAATGTCCATTACAAGGATGCTTCTTTTCAGCTAGCAAGCCAATATGAGAGATCAAACATGTCACTGAATTTTACTCTTTATCGTAGAAATGCATTTGTCTGTCCAAAAATTCATAGCTTGGATGCAAAAGTAGAACTCCCAAAATTATAAGTTTTATGAAGAAAAAATATATTCCATGATCAGTATTTTTTTAAAACAGTATACAGTGAGAAATGAGCTACATAATAATCAATATAGTGACCCAAGTAATTGCCAGCTTCACATGGAGGAAACTGTGAAGATCTTTTATTCTGCTGAATAAGCTTAGTGTAGTATTGCTTCTTCAGTTTTGTATCCTGGTAGTAGGTTATTGATGAATGAATGGCATGATTCTAGAAAACTTAATTACAGATTAATCAACTGACTGATGTTTTCCACCACAGAGCTTGATAACAAAATATGAAAACCAGAACAGAAAGACCTCTTCTGTGTTTGGGATCAGTAAACTATTATTCATCAGATCCAGGAATTTAGTCAACAAAATTGTGATAAAAAAAATTAATAATAATTGCACATGGAATATCACTGGAGCAGACCCATTGCTTGGATAATGGGTTTCAGTGAAGAAATCTTAAGTGATTCTATATCAAATATTTTGCCAAGTGCAGAATCATTGATAATATGGCCTGTGGTGGTAGCAGAGTGAGTAATTCAAAACTATACATGTCTGTTAACTAGGAATAGTGTTGGTTTGCATGAGAAGAATGTTTTCAGGAGAAGAAATATTGAAATATGCAAGTATTATTTCATGGATTAAACCATTCTAAGACAGTTAAAGCAAAACTCGATGTTAGCTGAGATGTTGTCATACTGATCTGAAAAATTTTGAATGTGGAAGGACACAAGCCCAACTTTTTTCTGTCGACCGTTTTTAATACAGAATAAGTGACCAAAGGTTGTTTTTTGGACCTAAATGAAAGACATTGGCTGATCAGTTTATCAATGTGGAAAGTAATTTTCCACATAAGAGTTAAATTCAAGGAAATAGTTTTCATTTTGTGTGTGGTTAGTAATGGTTTGAAACCATGTCATGTGGACACCGGTCACGACGTGATCAAGAGAAAAAGAAAGACTGGTACCATTATTGCCTGTACAACTGTGGGTACATACTGTGGCCATATTGTAAGTAGAAGTCTGTTGCATATATTCTAATATTACCGGACTTGCATAGTGATCTGCTTACCTTTTTAATCTAATGTACTCAAACACATATATGCATTCTGATATTACCTAACGTGCATAGTGGTCTGCTTATCTTTTAACCTTATATGCATTCTAATAATTACCTGTATACATTGTACTCAAATTACGTAGGTGTATTCAAATATTACCTAACTTGCATATTGACTGCTTACCTTTTTACATTGTTCTCAAATATATGAATTATACAGAAGGATAAAACAAGAAAAATAAGAATATATTCTAATTATATGGTCCAAAATTAACATTAGCCCCTGCACATACAGACTGTCTATTAGAGCCATATAGTACCTTATAGTGTGTTGTGACCACCATATAGTGAAGTACATAGTGCATATAATTTTACTATTAATAATATGATAACCATGATCATATTTGCCTTATAATAACAAAAACAGTGTTATAAATAAAAGGTCTTACAGTGATGGAGTGCTGTAATATAATAAATTACATGAAGCAGAAATTTGAATCTTGCCCATGCTATTGCTCTTTTGAGTTTGGAACAGTGTTACGAATATGTAATTAAATTGCTTGTGTGTTAGTTTTAAATTCTTTTTGTTTTATTTTTGTTTCATTACATTTTATTGTAATGATTATTTTCATGGGCTTTGATATTTTTGAAAAAAATAATTCAGTCTTTTGATGACTTGATTAGAACGTAAAAGTATGACTTAAGCACTATTTTTAGCTCACTTTGGTTCATAGATTTTGTGAACATTGAGTGAAAATGATTGGCTATTACCAAGGACATGTTTGGCCCACGTGTTAGCTAAATTGTAAACAGCCTTTCTTTTTTATATTTTTCCAGCATGAGAATTTGATTCTTAGGGCTATTCTTGCTTACGTGATAATTGGCATTTCTTTTACTGTGCTGTTCAGATAGTGATCACGTCGCTTGTCACGTGAGCCACCATGTGATCTAAAATCGAGGCTTAAAACAGCCATTCGCTAGTAGATCTGTTCAGTCATAAAATTGTACCTTTGGGCTCAAGGTATTTGTCAAGTTGTTGCTATTTGAGTTGATTTTCATTTTTTAAAATAATTTATTCACCCTGGGAAATATTCTACTTAACGAAATACTTGGACAAAGATATTCAGTGGAAATTTATTCTGGAATTCTAAACGGGAACATTATAAACTGTGATTCGATGAGGATCTGTTGCCATTAGTACAACGACCTCATCTGACGTCATCGCCTTCCATATTGGAATTTCATCGAGATTTGCACCTGGGTTCAATTAGAACTGTTTAGTGACAGGACTTATAATTTTCAATTCTAGGATTAAATTTTGGATTATATTCACAAAACTGTAAGTCCTATTTCCAATTTTTACATTGCTTTCTAGGGAAATAAATTATTTTGTTAAAATTTACAAAGCTTGTTGGCTTCACTCTTTTCTTTTGTTACTTTTGTACGAGCCATCAGAAGTGGGATACAGTCTGATACAGATTACAGGTGCCATGAATGTCATGTGGTGGTTGGATTTTTGGCATCTGAAGTTGGATGCAGGGTTTGGTAGATTTATGTGTCAGAAGTGGGATTTATATATACTTCAGTTTATCCTGATGTCTTTCAAAATTCTGTCAGTGTTTTCAGGTGCTATCCTGATGTCTTTGAAAATTCTGTCATTGTTTTCAGATGTTATCCTGGTGTCTACAAAATTGTGTCAGTGTTTTCAGGTGTTGATGTCTAAAAAACTTCTGTCATGTTTTCATGTGTTTTCCTGATATCTATGAAAATTCTGTCTGTTTTGAGGTGTTGTCTTGATGGCTACAAAAATTCTGTCAGTGTTTTCATGTTTTCCTGATATATATAAAAATTTTGTCATTGTTTTGAGGTGTTGTCTTTATGATGTCTCCAAAAATTCTGTCAGTGTTTTGAGGATGTATCTGTGAAAGGAGAGGCAGTTAATGCTTACTTGATTGAACAATATCATCACTTGAACATATAGCATGAAAGTGAGATGCAAATAATACTCCATTTTATTTCTACAGAAATAATTTAAAGGTACAGAACAACCAAAATGTACACAAGTCTCTCATTATTTTGCATCTGAAAAACTTGTGAACTCAACATGATAAAATGCATGGATCCAATATTTTTTTGATTGCCAACAAAAGTAAAGAAATGAATGTTGACAAAGAAAAACACTTTTGAGTGGCAAATTTCCATTAGGATACTATTCAGATATGCACACAATTTAAATGTTAAAATAAGATAATAATGATCCTATATAATCCCTTATTAAGAGAGTTAACACAGTTGGCTAAAGGATAGTCTCTCTTGAGGCCCTCTATAAACTAAGAAAAGGTATCTGTACAGGTATTTAGAGTACAGTGATATTGAACCAACACCATTATCAAATACAAAGATACGTACATGTACAAATTAAAGAAGAGGCAGACAGAAATACAGTGAGAGTATTAGACAAAATCAAATGATAGTTGTCCATTTATGGATTTCTGGTTATCATTTTTATATTAATAGGGAATAAAAGAGAAATGTGTGATTTCAGTATATAAATATTTTTACTGACACTAAGGTTGCAATGTTAACAAAATGTGTAAACATGTACATGTACCTGTTTTAGGGTTATTCTATGCCTAGTCACTCAGAGCTCTCTGGGTGACTATATCTGATTTCCATATTTTTTTTCTCCAGGTTTATATCTATGAAAATGATGATTGCATGAAAACTTTCAGCAAAAAATTCCAATTATTTATGAATTTATGGCTGATTGAATTGACCTTACGCGAGATGATAGATTGCTCTGCCTACCAAATCATGTGACATGATGCCCTGCTAACCTCCAACAAACATGCAGTATTCTGCAAAAAGAAATATGTTTCAGCTTAAGTGAAATGTTTATTGAAAATGATTTGTACTATTCTTAAAAATGTAAAATTTCAAAGTTGTGTAAATTATACTGCAGTAGACAATATTTATATTTGTAGTTCAAGTTTGTATAGTAATAATCTATATGTGTTATTTCAGTAAATAATAAAAATCAGTTTTAAAGCTGCTTGAGAACTTATTCATGTACAAGGACATTCACTCCAAAAGATGCTAATGTATTTAGCATATAATCTTATCCGTATTAATTTTATCTGGCTTATGTTCATGCTGCCTTGGAAGTAAATGAATTAAAATTAATAACAAAATCCTAAATAATTACTGTTTAGAAGTATACTGTTGTACATAATAATTTTCAAGTTCTACTATGTTCATCATATGGAATTTTGATCAATGATGTCTGTTAATGTAAACATGTAAATGCATGCTTAATATATTGGACAATAATTATCTGAAATCATTGTTTTTGTATTTCTTAATTATTACATTTTTGTATCCCCACCCCTCCTTCAGCCCAATGAGAAAGTAAAGAGTCACTCAAATGTCTGAAAGATCGAGATGATAAATCATTGTTTTTGGAACAAGCCAACATTAAAGTGTAAATTTTCAAACTTTAAAATAATGTAGTTTGGGGTTCAGTGCTTCCTATCCAACAAAAATAATATACATCAAAGCCCGTAAGTTGGGATGGGGTGGGGTTCTCCACCCATATTCTAGAAACGTTTATTGTTAAATGTATTTTTCTATTTCAGTTCATTTTTTTTTCCTTCAAGCCATTGATGGGACATGCTTTCTACATACTTTTATGCAAACAAACATATTATAATTGCCATCAACTGTTTCCATGTTCAGCTTATCTTATACACAACCACAAAAAAAGTCAGTCGAAGTTTTGTCTATGTTTCAGGAAAGAAATAAATCTAATTCCTCCATGTAGACGATCTGAATATCGACAGTCAGAAATACAAGGCTCCCATTGACTAGTTTTTACCCTTATCAATCAAGAAATCAACAAATCATTGCAAAAATTTTAGATACTTATTATAATCAATTCACTATTGCCACAAGCAGCTTGTTGGAGGAAAATGGTGGACATAAGCAAATCCTGGAGGTGTATCTAATTTACGCTTGCTGATTGGTTAATTGATCAGCATGATTTACAAGTGGTGATAGGTCAGTTGGGGATGGGTAGCATGGTTTTTTCACTTGCAAATTCATTGGCTTACAAATGGAGGGTTATCATACTTTGAACTTTTTGTATTATACAGATATCATACTGAAATGTACAATATGCATATTTGTGGCCTTGGGAATTTGAATCTGAGTATACATTTTTCAATATTTAAGTTTTTTGTAGTGATATACACCACAATAGTTGGCCTTTTGTGTAGTATGGATTTGTGTTTTTCAGATTTTTAGGTAGCACTACTACATGGTCATCGATCACAAACATCAAATATGATTTTATGTGAAAATTATGGCATAGTTAAGTATAACTATTGGGTTTTCCCACAGAGGAATCTTAATGTATGTCACCATAGCTCTTGTCAGTGTGTGAAGTAATATGTGCAAAGGTAGTTGCATATCTTGGAAAAACTTAGCATTTAATCACCTCTATGGCAATCGACTGTATAATAATAATACATGTAATAATAATAAATACTTTTTTTGGTGAGGGTAACTCAGTATAATATGCTATTCACTCCTGAGGCTGTCAGGATGAACAAACTATTGGAAAGACAAGAAAAAAGAAAACAAAACAGTGACACAGGTTTTCAGTGAGTACCAGGTACAACTGTTTACTGTTCATATGGGTTACAGGATTCTTGGTGTCAGGAAATGTCCGACTGATTTTTTGTTTTACTAGTCTGATATTACTGAAAACTGGTTTTATTCAATACATGAAAGTGTGTTTTGATAAGTTTTGCCACTCAAAAAAATGCTGGTGATCCCTCAGAATGTCCTCAAGACTGTTTTGTGTCATAACCTTGTGGTTGGGAACCACTGATCTAATATTATATGAATATTGCACCTCATTCAACACACAATTGTTTCATTTGCTGTCTGTCCTTTACCTCATATTATACCAGAATTCAGACCAGTCTTTCTTGAATATATCAGATAGTTTGTAAGACAGATTGTTTTAAATGTTAGATAGTTTTGCAAGACAAGTCGTGGTTGAAAATATTGGACATTTTTGTAAGACATGCCTTTGTTAATAATATTTCACAGTTTCAGTAAAACAACCCACAGGTTGTTGTGATTTTGTTTGCAATTGTTACATATATGTACATGATGAAAATATTGATACTGAAACTGGATGTACAGCCTTGGCATGTGCATTGATCTATAGTACATTGACTAAGAAATAATGCAGTGGTTCTTGGAGAGGGAGAATAGTGGTGAGTAGGGAGTCCAAAATGATTCTTATTCAGAGTCAGCAATGTTTAATAATCAGATTGATACAATATCAATTTTTTCCACAAATTTGGCACATTGGACACAGAAATATATCATATTTTGCATTTTAATGACTTACAAAATGTAGACTGCTTTGATGAAAGCCTAGTTTGTGAAAAAACATTTGGAAGACCTCAGTTTCCTCACTATATTTGCAGTAATGTTAGGCTTATGTAAGGAATGCAGCCAACCAAATGTTCACAAATACACTTTTTGGCAAAGATGGCATATGACTCAGTGAAGGGAAATCCTTACCTCTGAGAGCAAAACCAAAAAACACAAACATCGATAGTGTGTTGATGTAAATATTATATTGTTGTTATGCTTCAACTTAAGGGAGGGGTCCGGGGTTGGGGGGTCCAGAATGAGTGGTGGTCTAAGATGTTTTACAGATCATTCAATCATCTCAAGTGTCTTGAGTTCAAGTCTTGGCTTGACCAACATGTGTATGTGAGAAAGTTTGCCTTTACCTTCCCATAGGTCACTGGTTCTTCCCAGGGTATTCATAGGCTCATCTTTCATCAGTATAGTGGCCACCATATATAGCCTGTGATGTACTGAAAAATGGCTATAAACCCTATAAAACCAAAACCAATCCAGCTTCAGGGAGAGTAGGCCGTACAATTGTAATGATAGTTACCAGTAACAAGTACCATATTTGCTTTCTTACAAGTCCAAATGCAAATGTTGCAGATATTGATCTGCCATTGCATAAAGCACCTGTAGATCTGGATCAATGCTGGTTGTTAGGAGTAATCAATAGAACAATGTAGACCCAGATCTGCCATTGCATAATGCACGTGAAGATCTGGATATGTGTTGCATGTTAGGAGTAATCAGTAGAACAATGTAGACCCAAATCTGCATAATGCACCTGAAAATCTTGATCTGTGCTGCTTGTTAGGAGTAATCAGTACAACAATGTAGACCCGAATCTGCCTTTGCATAATGCACCTGCAGATCTGGATCTATGCTGCTTGTTAGGAGTAATCAATAGAACAATGTAGACCCAGATCTTCCAGCTCATTACACAACAACAGATCAGTGCCTATGTTGTTTGCAAAGTTTACTAAAACTCAGTCTATTCATATGCTTATAACATTTTTCCCTGTTTACATGTATATAAACTTGAGCTGTTGTGTTCATTATTGCAGACTTTTCTCCCTTGAGTTACAGTAGGTTTATATAAAGTTCACTTGCACATTTTTTTATGACCTGATATAGTTTTGATGGTGCTATTGACTGCGAAATAAGGCTGCATGTTTTGTGGATCAATAATGCTAAATTAAATATAGGGTACTTGTTGTGTCTTGTTAAACTGGATGCAAATCAATAATTGGTCTCTTGTTGAGAATCTAGGATGCCTAGGGTGACAATACTGCCAGCAGTAGTGTCTCATTAGTTGATCTGATGCAACAAAATCCTCTTGATGAAAATTTACACTCTGTTGAAATTACCTTGCCATACTTTGCAATAATATAATGCTAGAAATAGAAATTAGAAACTTTACTTTGTTCGTAATATCTAGGTGTTCCTAAATAAGAATTGTGTCAATTAGATATCCAATATGGCCACCACTGCCAGCTTGAAAGTTTTATTATTGTTACTTCTCCTGAATGGAAAGTCAGATAGACATTGGGATTTTCTATAAAAAATTCTTGTGATGTCTAGTTGGTCCATAAGAAAATGATGCTGATCTGACATCTGATATGGTCACCATGGTGGCCATCTTGAAAGCGTTGTTATCACTACTCCTACTGAACATAAAGATTGTGAAGGATGCCCCCACTGTGAGGATTGGTTGTGGGGGATTGGGGGTGGGGTGCTCCCAATATTTTATTTAAAATATTATAGAAGTCCCACCCAGGCTCAATTTTGGTTGGAAGTTGAATTAGTAAAAGATAGATGTACAGCTCCAAGCCCCCAGTCAGCAATGCTGACGGCTAAATGAGTAAATATGCAAAAAGGGTGAAATTCAGTGAATAACAATTTAATAAAATTCAGTAGTCAAATGATTCAAATTTTCCAAGTACACTCCTTCCGCTTGACCCTTTAATAGCCTATTGCATCACTTGATTCGTAGTGTGAGATGGATTTCCACCTGTTCTTGTATTCTACTCAACTGTGTATTCTACTCTTCTATTCCTTCCAATTCCTTCTCTTCTTCCTCCCCGACTTTCTCCAAATTCCTTCTTCTCCTCCTCGACTTCTCTATACTCCTCCTCCTACTACTCGACTTCTCTATACTCCTTATACTCCTCCTCCACTTTGTCCTCCAGACTCCTTTTCCTCCTCCTCCACCTTCTATCCACCTTCTCTCCGCTGACTAGACTTTTGTCAACTCTGACTGCTCTGCCAGTCTCACTTCTGTCTCCCCTCTTAGAGACTCGGGACTCAACTGGAAGTTCTGTCCCCCAAAAAGCTTCCTGTGAAAACACAAGGATGGTACAATATTTTTCCTTAGCCCTTTCATCTCACACTACACACAGTCTATCATCAGATAACAGCTATTAAATTTCTTCGGTCACGCATTCATTCACATCAAAATACTCATAGGTTCTTGTATGGTAAAACAATGGTATAATACAGCACGGTATCAATTACTTCTTATACATACATCAATAAATTGCGTCACATCAGTACATATTCCCAATCCCATTACTAAACAATATCACAATAATCAGACACATTTCTTTACATTACAACTCACACGAAGTATACAAATATTCAAATATCCATGCTCTGATATATTCTTAAGTCAGTAGTAACTAATCTTAAATATTTTAACCATTTTCCAAAACTAACAATTCATGCATGCGTAAATTATAACGTAACACATTAATAAATGTACTGGTTTACTACGAAGTAACCTAATAGTGAATTACAAAATTAATTCTGACCACAAGCTAACAATCTACATTATTCTCTACATAAGACTCAAGCCCATTTCTCAAATACGCATGTAAATGAAACACTACAAAGGTAATTCTACATCCTAAATGATGCTAGTAATTAAGTATACATACTACAAATAATTACAATTATGATGCCGTAATATTCTGCAAAAATCGAGCAAATAACTTACTGACCTTTTTGAAGCTTTTCTTCCCTTAGAATCTGTTCTAAGTTTTACCGCCAAATTACGAGTGGCTTCTCAGAGTAACCCTATCTCTCTGCAATATGTCCAGGCATCTACTAACCCTTCTGCTTGCGAGTTTGAAGTTATAATTCGGATCTAAATTGTAATTACACCCTCTATCTCAATTCCGATTGGATGTTGCTGTGAACTGATCCAATTAAACTTAGCGGACAATGTCCTCTCGCTGTCTGACCACGTGGGGATGGACGAGAACACTCCCCATTCACCCTGCGGGTTTCCTTTGATCTCTGGACAAATATTTAATACCTAGGTGTGAATACTACAAGCCTTTGTCTAGCTGGTACGATCTATCGCCTCGCTGGCAGTCACGGTAAACTTGCGTAAGGAATTAACACTAGCCTGCAGCAATCTTTAGACATCAAACACATGGATCGTAGTAATACCCTAGTTTATACACTTTTTGATAGCTGGGCTGAGCAAACGTGACAAAGATATATGAATATGGTAGTTTCACCAGAAGACTTCTTATGGTGTCGTGCTGGTCATAAATTTAAATGATGCCAATCTGACATCTATTACGGTTGCCACAGCAATCATCTTGAAAACAAATTTTGTTGTTACTCCTGCTGAATGGATGGTCATGTTTACTTGGGGGTTTCTTCAAAAACCAGTAGAGCATCAGTCCCGTCAAGCTCTTCTTTAATTGCTGTTTTGTTTGGTATTTAGTTGCCATTTTTATGAGTTTGGGTAAATAATTTAAATTGATCATCCATGATCAAATTATTAATTAAATGGGTAAGTTGTAAAGATAGGAGTGAAGCTAACACAACCCTTATTGTTATTAAACATTATCATCTTTTGTAATCCAAACATTGCTGTTTTGGAAATTTTTGTTTCAGATGTCACAAAGTTTGGGTGAGTGGAGCACAAAAAGAAACACCCACACTGTGTCTTTGTGTGCAAAATGTGCACAAATGGATGGATGTCCAATTCATCTTACATGTTGTGTATGGTTCAATTATATTGGGGATCTCACCAAAATCAGGGGGCCCCGAGTGGCCGAGTGGTCTAAAGCGCTCTCCGTTACGGATCACTGCCATCTCACCTCTGTCTGCGTGGGTTCGAGTCTAGGATTCGGCGAATGTAGATATGTGAGAAAGCTTGCCAGTAGCTTCTCGTGGGTCGGTGGTTCTTTCTGGGGATTTCCCAGTTTCTTCCTCCACCATTAATACTGGCCGCCATGTATAGCCTATCGTGTGCTGAAAAATGGCGTTAAGCCCCACAACAACAACAACAACAACCAAAATCAGTACATGTACATGTATGAAGGAAAGAAGTGCCTTCTTACTCCTCTCACACTGAATCCCAAGGATCTCAGTGTATCGTCTAATACTGGTATCAAGGGCATCACCTCAAATAAGAGGGAGGGACAACACCTTCCTAGAGGGAGTGGCTGTTACCATCCTTAATAAGCAGCTTCTTCTCAGGGGGAAGGGGGGAATAGCTTCTTGTGAGTCGGGGGTTCTTTCCGAGGTTTTGCGGGATTCTTCCTCCACCATTTATACTGGCCGCCATGTATAACCTATCTTGTGCTGAAAAATGGCATTACACCCTACAACAACAACAATCTTCTCAGGGGATCAAGTGCAATTCCTCAAATAAATGGAGGATGATCAGTACACCCACTTTGCATCAGTTTCACTATCCAGGTGGCTGAGTGGTCTAAAGTGCTTGCCTTTACTAGGTACTGCCATCTCACTGCTGTCTGTTTGGGTTTGAGTCTAAGGCTCAGACAATGTGGATATGTAAAAAGTTTGCCAATAGCTTTTTCGTGGGTTCTTCTTTCACCAATTATACTGGCCACCATGTATAGCCTATCATGTGCTGAAACATGGCATAAAGTCTAAACAACAACAACAACAACAATCTCTTTTAACCAAACACTTCACATCAATTTAACTATATCCTTCATAATACATAAAAACTCTCATTCCTTTGCTGTTTGTCTCACTATTGTGGTTTGGATACTTTGTGGCATTTTGAAGGTGCAAGTGCACCCAATCAAATTTCTCAGATGGTTTATGCAAAAATAACTGACAAACCAAAGGAAAATAAAGATAAAAGAATTAATATACAGAGTCCGATTTTTATTTAACTGTTCTTTTAAAAAAAAATCATAGACCTTGTTACCTGGAATATCATTACTAAATGCATCACAGGGCAAAACAATGCCACAATTAGTTGCCGATTATGACATGTAATGAGGGCACATTAGACCTACTCAACAGGCCGAGCCTGTAGGGAGATCATATTATCCTTATTGTTGTCAAAACCATGTTAGTGGGAAGAGACAGAGCAGTCACTCTTCTAGTGGAGGTAGTGTCATCATCAACAATTTCTTAAGGTTTTGAATAAAGTTTTTCATTTGCATACATTTCCAGACCCCATGATAGACATGACATAAATCATTATGAAGCTAAGACAATTCATTCTGTGACATGTTTACCTCTTTTACTATGGAGTCATGGTCACAGTTGTAGAAAATTTGCATTAAGGTTTTGGTTCAGGTTTTTTTTATTTACTTACATTTCCAAAACCCAATGAAGGAATCTCACCATTCTTGGCATGAATAAATTGGTGCTAAGCAGTTCAGTCAGTGTGTTGCTTGCTGACTCATATGACCTTGCAGTCAAGGTCACAATCGTTGAAAATTTGCATGAAGGTTTTGTTTCAAGTTTTTTTGTTAGTTTGTATTTTCTAAACATCATCATGATTTTTTCACACTTGGGATGAACCATTATCAGCTAAAACAATTCATTCTGTAGCATGCATACTTGTCCATGTAACTTTGGTGTCCAGATCACAGTTGTAACAATTTGTGTTAAGGTTTTATTTCATTTTCTTATATTTACTAAACCATTTTATATATTTTCATAATGCTTTGGATGAATCATAATGAAGCTTATAGGGTTCATTCTGTGACATGGTTGCTCAGCTACTCAACCTTGGATCAAGGTCACACATTTTTCAGCATACTGGTAGCTTTAATTGCGGGCTCATCATGCAGGCGCCTGTCTTACTCTTATTAGAATATGAAAATAAGCCTTCTTAAGAACTGTTAGCTAAGGTTATTCTTTATTTATTTATCTTCTTTGTAAATTTTTATTTACCATAAAATATAATAAAAAAGCTTAGGAATGAAACAATATAAACTGCAATTTTTGGAAATAATGTTTCAAAGTTAGGAATTTCTAATATTAGAAATTTGATAGATGGATCCAGTACACACATACTTAAATTTGATATTTATTAGAGATGGGATACACAGCTCTGTCTTGTATTTATTTTATAATTAACTTCATTCTCTTTAGTGTTTTGCATTCCTGAAAATGGTCAAATAAGCCTCATGCCCAGATTTCATATGTAAAGGAAACTGTCATGCTCAATAATTCAGATTAATTCTTTGCCCGTAGATAATTTGGCATCACTCCTTCTAAACTTAATGGACCAACCTTAATCAGTGACTTTGGTGTCTCCTTGGGCTAGACACTTTATGCAAACTGCCTCATCACTAAATGACCTACTTGTGTTATTGTGCAATAAAAAATCTTATTGGGACCTTGACATTATGCCATGCTGCCAGTTGTGACATTCCAGACAATACTTAGTCTCCATCTAATGAGTTCCTTAAATTGCATGCTGCACACTAAGTTGTCATCTAAAATGCAAGGCAGTATGCCAAGGCTTCAAGGCAGTATGCCAAGGTATGTATCAATCTTTTTAGAAGGCAATATAGCAAGGCATAATTCAGTCTCTAAAAAAGGCAGTATGCCAAGGCATATTTCAGTCTTTGAAAAAGGTGAAATTTAAATGATAATCTGTCAGATCTCTATTATGAAAGTTCCATGACCTTGGTGGAAAAGGAATGCTACATGGATCAGTGTTTGGAACAAATCTGGTGCTGGCAAGCAGTGCTTGGGCCTCATATGGCTTTTAGTGTGTTGCTGTACCATACAACATGCAAACCAAATAACACCATGCTTTCATACTGTTTTTTCATCTAGATAAATACAGACACATACTGTATATACTAGCTTACAAGTCTAGCCATATTTCAAACTGCACAGATCAAAATCTACCTTCGCTTAATGTGCTGGCAGATCTGGGTCTATTCAGTTTTTTCAGGTGCAAACAATAGAACAAACAACTTAGATCCTGATCTGCCAGTGCATTATATCATGGCAGATCAGGGTGTATGTTCTTTGCAGTTGGACTTATAAGCGAGTACATATGGTATGGGTATGCATGGATTATTGTTCTGTTCCTTATATATATTTTTACCTGCTTGATACTGATTGTAACTGATAAACATGACATCATCATTATTATATATATATATATATATATATATATATATATATATATATATATATCCAATTATATTGTTTGCTATTTTGTTTAGTATCTGTATGACCACCACTGGTCCTCATTATGCTTTTGTCTCCTCATGCTAGGAACATGGTATGGGAGAATCAGAATTTTTACTGAATTGAATAATAATTGAATTCAGCATATGGTGAGAGAAAGGGGTTACTTTAGCATTGGTTCCAACATTACAATGCTATGTTTAAGTTTCATGTTCAGCATTTTTGTCAGTCATAAACAGTGGTGAGATCACTGGTTGGAAATGATAAAATACAGTGGTCAAAACACTGATTGCAAATGATACAATACAGTGGTCAAAACACTGATCGCAAATGATGCAATACAGTGGTCAAACACTGGTCACAAAAGAAACAATGCAGTGGTCAGAACACTGGACGCAAATGATACAGTACAGTGGTCAGAACACTGGTCACAAATTATACAATGCAGTGGTCAGAACACTGGTTACAAATGATACAATGGTCAGAAAACTGGTACAAATGATACAATACGGTGCATGTGTTGTAAGTATACCTAATGTTTGAAGGTTACTCTTAATATGTAGACCATGGAAGTGAAGGTTCATGTTTAAAAAGATCTGATGACACTAGTCAGATTATTTTTCACATACAAAATTTCCCGTCAATTCTGTGAGCTTTTTCCGGATACATAATAATTAAGGCTAGTTTAAAAGAGAAAGATTGCAATATTTGAAGAATTTGATCCCTGTAAGGGTCTTAATATTACATGTAACAGTGTTCTTCCATTGTTCTAGAGTCACGTATACCACGAGTATTTGCACTAACTTGAAAAGAAAGAATGCAATGGACTTCATAAGCTTTTTATTCAAGAAATAACCTTATTTATACAGTAAGACATGTAAATCACATGACTCAGTGCTAAAAACTAATCACTGTTTTCGTCCCAATAAAATGATGAAAAATGGCAGAAAGTGGATCACTGCGTGTGATATTTGAGCATGACAAAATTATTAATTTGTAACAAAGTTATATATCAGTTTTTTTTTGAAAATCATGATATTATTCATATATTAAAATAGCACACAGTTGTGCCTTCAAAAAATTGCAGTGTAAGAACTATGATATGATATCAGGCGATGAACTTGTGTATGAAAACTCTCAAATAAACATCATTATAAAGAAAGAAGCTAATTCATTAATTAAAGGCAAGAAAAGGAAATGTAGGTTTCTAAGTTACCCAAGTTCAGGGTTTTCTTTCTACTTAAATATTTGTATGATTTTGAAATTTCATGAACACTGGTAAACCTTAAGCACTGGTTCTTACAGTCAATATAACCTTTATATTTTAACTGTCAGTATATCACAGTCCAAAATACACTAATAAACTTTATTTATTACCATATTCACAACTTATTCTATACACTTCCATTTCTAAAATTTTGCTTCTAGACCCCTGTGGGATTGGGGATGTAACATTATTAGGCAGGATGCAAGCTTCTGCATGTTGCAAGACAGGCTAATGGAAGCAGGGGCCATGGTGGCATAGTGGTGTGCATGCTGGACTTCTGCCCAGAATGGTCTGGGTTTGAATCCTACCATTGAGTAATCAGTAGCTTCTCGTGGGTCGGTAGTTCTTCCTGGGTTTTCCAGGGTTGTTCCTCCACCAGTTATACTGGCCACCATGTATAGCCTATCTTGTGCTGAAAAATGGCATTAAACCCTACAACAAGAACAACAACCATTGAGTAATCTACCATTGTGTATCCTTGGGCAAGGCACTTGACTCCCTTTGCCTTAGCACTAAATGACCTGCTTGTGTTGCTGGGCCATAAAACATCAAACCAAACCAATCAATAACTCTAGTTTTGGTGCCAATTTTACTTGTATAGCATCTTGTCACTTTTTCAGATGAATTTATTGAGAACTGAGGTTTTGTTGGCTTTTAATACGTAAAACACCTGTCTGTCAGCCTTTCACCCTATTTCTCTGAGAGTTCTCAATTTTTAGCTGGTTAGTCTATTTTAAAAAAACATAATTTTATTTTCCTTATACCCACCAGGTTTTGATGTACTTTTTAATATAATGATAAACTCACACATAATCCAGCTCAGTCAGCCATCATTTTGGAGGATAGCAAAGCTATAATTTTGCCTGAACTGTATCAGGTAATTGTAATTCCCATCTCTTCAACATTCCATCTTGTGCTAGTATGATGGTATGCGACAGTATTGCAGACAGGACACATTGATTCATTTTTTTATGTTATATCTATCTGTATAGCTTTCTTTTGACCATGTTAATGACAATCTGTAGGAAAAGATACAAGCAACAGCCACACAAAATTGACTGAATCCAGGCCAGTCGAATATACACTGTACAGGAATAAGAGAAAATCGGCTGTACAGATTGCTAGTAGAAGTATGGATTACTCATAATACGACATGAAATACATTGTTTGAGTGCAAAACAGTCACATGTTGTTAAATATTCCTAGAAGAGTTGCCTCCCTTTAGCTTAGGAGGAAAATATCTTTGCAATCTTTTTCAAGGAATGCATTATATGCACTTATATTCAAGGAATGCATCAGAATATTGGGCTAATGTTGGATGTGTACATTTTGCTTATATAATTATCACAGCAGCTGGTGTAAGTTGTAAAGGTGGCACAGATAGTACATGTACCATCAGTTGTAAATGCTAGTTATTTTTACTATCGTATCATTCCATAAAGTGTTCCATCAGTATGTAAGTTCTAGATTATTGTTAAATTTAGCTCCTGATGGGTCACTAATGAAGGTCATGGAATTCCATTGTGTAGAAATTGAAGGTAGACAGGAATTTTCCAATGTTAGTATTAGATAAAGAAGTAGATTATGTGGTTTCATGTGCAGAGACTGGGATACACAATTTTTTAAGTAATAAGTGATGCAGATTAAATGCTTAGTGGTCTGTTATTTTTTTTTCTACCCCCTAATTCATATACAGGTTGAAGTGGTGTATAAAACAAAGTTACAACTATTATTTATGATTGTTTCTGTGAGATCATCCATTTGCCCTTTATCATGCCCGATTATATCAAGAATACTGTATTTTTGGTCACAATGTGGCATACAAGTCAAGGGAGAGGGTGTTTTTTTTAGTTGAAACATATCAACTTTTCTTACAAAAGATACAGTAAGTATAACATTTTGTGGCTTCATTAGTGTCTTGATCATCAACAGTAACATTTTGTGTTAAACTTTTGTGTTAAGGTATTAAAAGATACACCATGTATTAAAGCAGAGCTGTCAAGGTGTGTTTGCTATGGAACTCATTTTTTATCAAAGATCTGTTCACATGGATGAACCTTTACTGCTTCTGATGAACAGATGTCAATCCACGATTCATATGGTCATAATTACCATGAAATGGAAAAACCTTTAAATGACTTGTCTGAAAATGTGTGGCAGAATTTGACCAAATTTGACAGAAAGCATTCTGGTATGAACACCTTATAGTTTGTACAAATGATTTCAATCTTTCTACAAATTCCTGGATTAGGAGCCCAGGACTTGAGCATCCCGAATTAGGAATTCAGGACTTGAGTGTCACCAGTCCTTTTCAGATTTGCAGTCTCATTGTACAGAGTCCTTGATTTTGATAATGCCTTCTAGTAAACATTGTTTTGGTGGTCTTTTTATTTATTTTATTAAATCCTTATTTTAAAATAGATCATTAACGATAGATGTGTTGGTAGAGCAGTAGGTATCCATAATGTGAATCACACACACACTCGACATTTTAAAATTTAAAGACATTTTTTAAAGTGGTTATATGTAGTTCTTGTTACATTTCTTGCCATGTTCATAATTTGACAATTGTTTTCAAGACTTACCATATATACTTGCTTATAAGCCGAGTCCAACTGCAAACTGCATAGACCCAGATCTACTGTTGCATAATGCTCCAGCAGATCTGGGTCTGTGCAGTTTGAGAGGTGTATTTAGTATAACAAACAACATTAACCCTCATCTATAGGTGCATTGTGCTACAGCAGATCAGGATCTTTGTTGCTTTGAAGTTTGACTCGACTTATTAGGAGTATAAACAGTATGTCTTTTACTTAGATATAGAGTGCAGTGTTCTTAGAGAAATCTCAACAGAGGTTATATACCCTAAAAAATTACATGTAACTGAAACCAAATTTTGAGGTAATCTAGATCGTTAGTTTTTTTGCTTTTCTAATATGGCAGTGTTTGACTACAATAAAATACAATGCCAGTAAAATCTGTATTGAGGGACCACCCCTTCTGCCAAAAAAAATGGTCTCTCAGGACAGGACAGGAAGTCTCCCATAGCATTTCTGTGTAGTAGGGACAATTTTCAGATTGAAATTCAGCCGTGTTCTTTACACATTGAATTAATTGCTCTGGTTTCTCAACACAGCAAAGGACTATTTGATGCATGAATAAAAACCAAAAACCTAATAGGTATGACGCTTTAAAGAGGGCTCAGCCCAACCAAACTACCGTAATTGCTGTGCATGTGTTGCAAAAGACACACAACAATAATGGGTTTAGGATGAATGAGAAAATTACCCCCAGTTACTGTACATTCTCGATTCACAGTTCTTGTGAAAAAATTACATTCATGCACATTAGTACATTTTATATAGCAATAAAGATTTACAGTACATAAGAAAACTGTCACTGAAGTTCACATGTATTAGGCCCGCCAAAAATGTGTGTGTTTCTGGTATCCCTATTCTTCATTGCTAACCCTGGTAAAAAAAGAATTCAAAATAACAAAACAATCCCAAACTATATTTGTGCATCTAATTGGGCTGGTTTAGCCCAGTACATGAGGTGCATAGTACATTATATATACTAATCATTATAATATATATATAATTGTTAACAAAAACTATTTTTAAAATTTTGTTTAAAATATATATATAATGTTTAGAATTCATTATAATATATATAATGTTTAAAAAAAACCCAAAACAATGCAGCAGGAAACACATACTTTGGGTGCGTGGGTGGGGGCCTTAAGAATATAAATTTCAAAGTTAACTGTAGTAACACTGTCAGTGAATTACAAGGTTAACTATTGTAACACTTGTTTTATCATGCCAGTGTATTCCAGAATCAACTCTTGTAACACTTGTTTTATCATGCCAGTGCATTCCAGAGTCAACTCTGGTAACACTTGTTTTATCATGCCAGTGTATTCCAGAGTTAACTATGGCAGCACTTACTCATCCCATGTTTAACTGGCAAAATATATTATTCAGAATACAATATACACCTGTCCCTCAATAAGTTGCACAACAACAGGGTCCACAAAGCAATGACCACACTATAAGTGAGGGCACGAGTTAGCGAGGAAACACTGAAAATTTTTGGGGCAAATTTTATGGTCACTGGATGAAAGAAGAAAAACAGTTTCTACACAATATTAGTTTTGCATAACGTATTTGGACTAAACTTTGTGGATGGCTTGCACTTGGGGTTAGGAAGAAGCAGATCAGTTTTGGTGTCAAATAGTGAAAGGTCAAAGTCGCTTTTACTGAAAGATGAGTATGGTTTCTGCACACAAATTTCAGTTCATGTGCATATACTTCACCAAACTTGATAGATAACTTTAATGCTGTGTAAGAAAGTCCAAGGGCAAGTTCTCTCAGTGACTGAAAGAAGTAACAGCTACTTCAGAATAACTTTTGTTCTACAGTACGTTCCTTTATCAAACATTGTGGATGGTTTGCACATAAGGTAACAAAGAAGTCCATTTATTTTGGACTCTAAAATGAAAGTAATAAAGGGAGAGAAAATAGTTTTCATATTTTGTCATATCAAAAATGTAATAAAATAGCCAATGCATACAATGCAAAAGAAAATATTTCATTTTTGATAAATGATGATATAATTAAACTGCATCTGCAGTAAGTGTTCAATTGAATGTGTAATTACAGCATATTTTCTGAAAATTTGTTAATTCATTTAGTTCAGATAAAAATTTGCACAGATGCAACCACTACTGGTGGTTTCATTTACGTCAGTGTCAGTTTATTTTCATTTGTGTCTGAATAAAAACAATGTCATAGAGGTTTGTAAGGGGTGAAAAATTGTCTGTGTATAAACTCTGATTCTGGATTATTATCGGAAATGGTTTTCAGCCATGGAAATTTAGCAACAGCTTGAATAGAGTCGGCTTTCAAATCCATTAATGAAATGCATTCATATTTTGTTTCAAGATGAATGGGTACAGCATATATGCCTTGGATGTGGCCAAAATGCATGTTTTCCTGCATTCTGAGTTGCAGTTTGTACCTTTAGGGAAAGTACTAGTACTTTCCAGAGTCAAGAAGGTTCTGGTCAGTTAGTAAAGAAGCAATGCATTTAGTTAACTTGAATTGTGAATGGAGATTAATTCATTGTACTGCAAAAATGTATCTATGCAGGTAGAGGATTTTTAATTTTGCAGCACTGAACACATATTGGCTTCTTAAATGGAGGTTTATGATTGAGGGGTCATGAAGTCATAGACATACATGTGGGGTTGTCGAAGTTCATATATGCAGCGTTACTATCCTGCTACAACCATCTACTTTTTCTTCAATAATTATTAAAATGGCACATGTGGCATGTAGCCCAGGGCACCTGTTTCAGCCAAAAATTACAGTATTAACAGTTTAAAAAAAACATATACCGGGGTAAGCTGTTTTATCTATAAACAAAAATGACAGAATTTTACCAGGCTTGATAATAAGTATTCTGGCATTTAGGCCTTTCAGTATAAGAAAAATAATGTTCGTGTACTGTTAAAAATTCAGTGCAAATTCCAAAATATAGAGAATCATCAAATGATTGTTTTATCTCATGTGCAGTCAAAAGCATTGGAAGACATTTTCTGCAGAAATCATCCTACTAAGTTTTCTTGGCCAGTTCTCTAGCATTTTGGGTCTCAGGCAGATGTCAGTCAGTTGAACAATATCAGGTCCACCTGGGCCTCTTGTCTTTTTGGGGGGTTGATATTGGAAGGTGGAGAAAGAGCTGCACTTCTCTTCTGGTATAAGTATTGTCAATATTTATGCTAATTTTATTTTTAAAATTAACTGTCCAACAGATTTGCAGCAAATATTGTACTGTCTGTGGGCCAGATTCATGTACATTTGATGTAGTTGCTGATGGAGTTTGAAATGTAGTGGTTATTTTATGGAAATTAATGGCTATACTTCATTTATACATATTATGATACATCTGTTTTCATAGTTGTCCCCACTCTAAAATTAACATTTGCTCTTTTGAAACAAAAAAGTACTTTCTTATTTTTAAAACTGGTCCCTAGGGTAGGGAATGTTTAACCAGGTAGGCCTTTCAAAAAAAATGAAGCATTCAATTCAGTACTATCAAGTTGAAAATGGCCAGACAGTGTGTATTCTATGAACCCATTGTTTCAGTCCAAGCCCACCTGAAGTAAATCAGAATTCCCACGAAGATAAGATATTTTGCTCATGCTTTGGCTGCTTGACAAAGATTTTCAAATCTATTAGTAATAAATCCCAGAAATAAATTAGCCCACTTCACACCTTAATTGCATTACCTGATACTATTATCAGTTGGCAGTTTACAGGGTAATTTGGACTGCTTTTTCTCTGCTGTAGTTAAACTGTCAGAAAGGAGACATATTAATATGGTGATTTAGATTAATATGTTCTCTTACAGCTCTGGATTTTTGGTCCCAAGTATAGGGCTATCACTGTAGGCTTGTGCCTGGAAAATCATTGTAGCTTGCCTGTTCTAAAGACCATGGGAACTTATAGTACTGTCCTTTGCCCATCTGTTGTGTGACATCTCATAATCTGTTTAGAGTTAATATATACATCTTCATCTTAAAAACAACTTGACCAGTTGGCACATAATTTTGCTGGAGACAATCATCTTAAAAACAACTTGACCAGTTGGCACATAATTTTGCTGGAGACAATCATCTTAAAAACAACTTGACCAGTTGGCACATAATTTTGCTGGAGACAATCATCGTAAAAACAACTTGACCAGTTGGCACATAATTTTGCTGGAGACAATCATCTTAAAAACAACTTGACCAGTTTGCACATAATTTTGCTGGAGACAATCGTCTTAAAAACAACTTGACCAGTTGGCACATAATTTTGCTGGAGACAATCATCTTAAAAACAACTTGACCAGTTGGCACATAATTTTGCTGGAGACAATCATCTTAAAAACAACTTGACCAGTTGGCACATAATTTTGCTGGAGACAATCTGGCATCAAGACTTTTCACATTTTTAAATTGATGCTGATCAATCATCCAATATGGCTGTTGTCAGTTTAAAAAAGGTAAAACCTTTAAACAGGTTGTCAAAAAAACCATTACGCAAAATTTGACCGTGTTTAGCAGAGATCATGCTGGTGTTAAGATCTATGAAATTTGTTCAAGTTATGTTTATGCACTGTCAGATATGGTTGCCGTTACTAACTATAGCAGTAAAATTATTGCACTGCTTCTCAAAAATCAATCAACAGAATTCAACTATTTGACAGAAAGCATAAGCATCTTTAAATAAAGTCCTTTAAGATTTTTACAAATGATGCTGATTCACTATCAGTTATTGGCTGATATTATTAAAAATATTTTATACAGAAATTGTCTGGCATTGAAATTAATGAAAATGATACCAATCCATCATCAAATACAGATAACCCTGACATACACGATAGAGTTCCCAAGAGTGGTCATGTAACTCGAAATTGTGTAACTCAAAAGTTTTAGTTCCACTGCCTTTAATTTTGATTGAAAACTATGTAATTCAGTTAACTTTAATAACATTCATTATAGCCATTTACAAACTGTTTTGTTTATATCAAATAATTTTATTATTGTTTAGTCTGCACTAAACAAAATTCATATAAAATTGTATTAACATGAAATTCACATAAGTCAAGATCACATACTTCAGTGTATACCTGTATGGCCATCATTACAAAAAAAAACAACCAGAAAAATCATTAAATGACTTCTTAATAATTTTGTAACAGAAATTTACCAAGTTTGACAGAGAACATCCTGGCTTAAAGGACTTTAGGATTTGTACAAGTATACCAATTCACCATTAACTGTGGCGGCCATTATTATAAATGGAACAACCTTTAAACAACCTCTAAAATATTGCTCTCGACAATTTGACAAGATTATAAAGAAAGCATTCTTGCATAAAGAGCTTTCAAGATTTTTGTTCAAAATATTGTCTATCTACTGTCAAAGTAGGCCCATCCCTTTAAAGTTCACTCACATCTCCCCTTTGACTGTATGGGTTCCAGTCTTAGTATAATTAATGTGGGTATGTGAGAAAACTTGCCAGTAGCTTATCATGGGTTGGTGGTTCTCCCCTGAATCTTTCCTGTCTCTTCCTCTATCAAAATATACTGGCCTAAATTGCGCTAAAATGGCCTTAACCCCACCCCACCCCCAAATCATATCACTGCCATCAAAATGGACACCATTAGTTAAAATAGAAAAACTTTCAGAAATAACTTCTCAAGATCTGCCCAACTGATTTTCTTCAGTTCAAACATTTTAGTGTTTTGGGGTGGTTTTGTTGTTCACAAGGGATGGGATCAGACCATTGTCACAACATTAGGGTTCTTTCTGTTACCTCTCCCTATTTGATTTCCTATATCAAGCACTGACTTTGATAATATAATAATAATACTAATGCCTAATGCATGTATTTCAGTGATGTAAAAAAGAAACAGGATAGTTGGTTGGTTGGTTGAATTTTAACGGCGCACCAGCACTATGAGGCTATTTAGCACCATACAAAAGGTTATATCTTTCATCATTTAAAAGTGGTAAAAGATTTCGCATCGACCAGTGATACGAAACCAAACAGTTGAAAGTAAAACGATAAAATGGTAACGGTGAGAAATAAATAAAGTTTTCCGATCAACGGGGAGTGCAAATGATGTATGACAATGAAAACAGATGAAAGGTAATTAAAATTTAGCGACGGAATATATATAGCACATAAAACTGTACAAGGTGATAGCATAAAACTTATAGTTTATGATAAATGTTTACTTCCTTCAGGTGCCATCAGATAATGGACAAATAATACCAAGGTGCCATCAGATATTGATGATGAAGAAAATGCTAGGGATACCTTGAAGCAAATGTTCTCTTGACATATTTTGATCAGCAGAATGGAAGAAACAGGATAGGAGAGAGAGAGAGAGAGAGAGAGAGAGAGAGAGAGAGAGAGAGAGAGAGAGAGAGAGAGAGAGATTGATTTTTGTGTTAATCATTTATTGAATCTTGGTGTTGTGTACAGTTACCATCAAACCAGGAAAACATGCATATATAGAATAAATTACAAAAATTAACAATGTTTGGAAAGTAGTAATAATCCCACTATTTCCATTATAATTTAACAAAATTTGACAGAAAGCATCCTGACCTAAAGGTTTTCAGTCTGATATAAATTATGCAAATATGCCATCAAATAGGGCAGTCATTAAGTAAAATGTAAACACTTTGAAATGTTATCTATTAAAAATACCCAGAACAAACCAAAGACATTGTTCTAAACTGCACAGATTTGGCAGAAAACATTCTGGTATTGTGGAGTTCCAGTTAGATACAAATGATGACAGTCTGCCATCATAGATGGCCACTGCTGCTAAAAATGGAAAAACTTGAAATGACTTTTTATCAAAGACCACTCAACAGAATTTGACCAAATATGACAGACTGCACCATGTCATAAAAGGCTTTCACATTTTAAAAGTTATGCCACTTCAGCATCAAAATATGCCCACCATTACTTGGAATAGAAAAACATTTTAAGAAATTTAACTCAGTAAAGCCACTCAGCAGAATTGGACCAACTTTAACAGAAAGCCTGGTGTATATAAATCCTTTAAATAAGGGACAAATAATACCAAGATGCCATCAGATATTGATGATGAAGAAAATACTAGGGATACCTTGAAGCAAATGTTCTCTTGACATATTTTGATCAGCAGAATGGAAGAAATTTTGTATAGATGGCATCATGCTGACATAGTTTTCTTGGCCAACTGCCCTTCATTTGGGCAGTTAGGCCGATATCAGAAAGGTGATTGAGCTCAGGTCCACTTGGGTCACTTGTTGATGTTGGCTCAGAATGTTGAACAGCAAAGGCACAAATTTATAATCTTCTTCAAAGGCCAATAATTGCCCTTTTCCAAATGAGAGATAATTAAGAATTTGAAGGGTTCCAAATTTTAGGATAATCGTTAGCAGGTAATGGCTGTTCCTTGTGTAGGTGAGACCCCTCAGTGGCAGAATGGTCTAAGGCACATGCTTTTGCAGATCAGTGACACATCACACATTTGTCCTTGGGAGTTCAAGTCTCAACTCAACAATTGTGGGTATGTGAGACAGCTTGCTAAGCTTCCTGTGGTCATCATGAATCCTCCCCCTTCCCCCCAAATATACTGGCTGCATTTGGTGTTAAGGCCCACAAATCAGATAAAATCCAAGAGTACTTGTGGCAGCAGGGGTCAGTGTCTCCTCACACCTACACTATGCATTCTGCCTTTGAAGCTTATGTACTTTGGGCCTTACTGTCTGCTTTTAATAAGATGAATGGTAAATAGAAAATGACGATGATTTAGATGGTTAAATGGGAAATCTAGATTTAAAATGATTTAATGTCATAAATGGGGAATCCAGAATAAAAATGTTTTAATAGGGTAAGTTGGAAATCTAGAATAGAAATGATTTATTAAGATCAAATAACATTTTAATCCAGGATATTTGCAAAAATTATAAACTGAAATCCAACCACTGTTATGTCAAAATCATGCAAGCCCCTTTAGTTGCCCATTGCATTCTCCTCTTGCACAAAGTTGATGAAGATAAAGTTTAATGGCTTCTTTAAAAAATGGTGTCAGTTAATAAATAATGGAAATGATTGGCATTATAACTGTGATAATTAGTATAGAAAATGGCATCTGTGTCTAAATTTTAGGCTGGTCAATGGCAGCATATGATGGTAGTAGTTTGATTAATATTCTGTATATACAAAGGAAATCTGGGTGGATATTTGCAGCATGTTTTATGAGTTTTACCAGCTGGTACAAAGTCATGTAGAAAATGTTTGCTACCAAAAGGTTTGAAAAGATAAACCCCCAGCGACACATGTGCCATATGGTAAAGCATTTTTCTACTGGACTAAAAAGTAGACTATACAGTTTTTGCTATGTGTTACTACATGTTAATTCTAACCTTGATGGCATGAGAATTACAGTAAAAAAAATGTTCAGGATGAATTCTTGGCAATAATTGAGTAGTTTTATGGGCATAGACTGTAATTGAGCATGTGTGTGTGATTTGGATTTTTATTGTAGCTTTTAACAATTTTTCAGTCATATCGCTACAATGTCTGCAGTGTGGTAGTTGATAGTGGTGTCTAGCACTGGGGCATCATGCCAAGGACATGTAGCATGATATCCCACCCAGTCACATTATCCTGACACCAGGCCAACCAGTCCTGACACCTGACACTCACCTCTTAATGCTGAGCGCCTAGCAAGGCAGCTGTTAGTACCATTTTTATAAGTCTTTGGTATGACTCAGCCAGGATTCGAACCTGTGACCTTCTGTGTCCAGGGTGGATGCTTTAACAACTTAGGCCACCGGCACGTTCAAGTGTAATTGAACCATTCTGAATTTTAAAAGGAAATCACTATTTTTTTATCAGTTGATAAGTTGACATAATGTGTTAATGATTCTGGAAACTGCTTATTTTATTTTGTCCATATGCTGATTTAAAAATTCATAAATATTGTGAGTACCACTAAATAATTTTGACATAGCATTAACATTTGCAACGAAACTTTTTTTTCAGTGCCTAATGATAAAGGAGATAACTCAGATAATGGCAGTACAAGAGGAGGCTACTCCAGTGGCCAGGAAATGTTCTCCAGAGAGAGTTCCAAAGAACGAAGTTATGATGGGACTGCAGGGCACACTGGACAACAACAGCCACCTATCCAGACGCAGCCTCAGTCCAAACCACCACGCAGACCTGTGCCACGGAGACACACAGTAGTGGGAGCCACTCAAACCGGAAAGGAGAGACAATTACAGGTATTAATAGTGATTAATATTTGTTGGATCAAATATATCTGCAACTCATATATATGAAAATGCAATTATTAACTATCCTGTGTGTGCTTTGGAAAGACTTTTTAGTCAATAATATATTTTATGCAATATCACAGAATTGAGTGGCACATCTGTTTGATGAAATACCAGTATGATCCCTTAGCTGTTGATTCATGAAGTGCGGTGTTTCTTACCCACTCTGGAGAAAAATGCCTGATATTGATGCAGTTGACAGTGTTAGTGGTGATGACTGCAACTCCCTGTTGTAAACCATGATGACTGCTAGGAATTTGATGTAATTTCCCACATTTGGGGAGATGTAACAAAGTGAACCTCACCTTGCAGGAGGGAGGGAGAGGTCGAAGATCGCTGCCTGATTTCTGTTTCCTTTGATAGAATTCAGTGCACATTTGTTTTGTTTTATTCCCATCTGTCCTTCTCTTTTTTTATTATTCCCATCTGTCCTTCTGTCTGTACATCCATCCTTTCATCCACTGCACAGTCTTTTCTATGTCCCCGAGTTTGATGGGTTTCCATGGGAAATATTATGATCATTATATGTGCATAGCAGCAATTCACGTTACTCCTGTAATTGTTTTTTTATGAGTGTTATGGTCCTTTTTTTACCAGATTTAGTACAAGACAGTCTTTTAGAATTCACAGATTCCAAAGGACCACCATGAAATCTGGAAAAGTTATCGTCATCAGCTGCAGATGCACATATCAACAAATTTGTATATGCCTTTAGGTGGAATGTATGAGGTATGAGGTATGAGGACTGCTGTTCCAGCGGAATATACTTGAGACTCAGGAAGGAACTGGAATAGTCACACAAACATGCAGTTTAGAATTTTGCATTGTTTTCATATGAACTCTTTGAGTTACCAGAGTACCCTGGCTTATATGTTTACAAAAATGTCTTCCCTAGGTACCATGTGTGTTGTCTGTCTTATCTATTTCATTTCTGTACAATAAGTAAACGGGGCCCTGAGTGGCTGAGTGGTCTAAAGCGTTCACTGTTACGGATCACTGCCAACTCACCTCTGTCTGCGTGGGTTCAAGTCTCAGATTCGGCCAATGTGGGTATGTGAGAAAGCTTGCCAGTAGCCTCTTGTGGGTCGGTGTTTCTTTCCGGGGTTTTCCCAGGTTCTTCCTCCACCATGTATACTGGCCTCCATGAACAGCCTATCTTGTGCTGAAAAATGGAGTTAAACCCTACAACAACTACAACCACAACAATAAGTTAAGTTTTCCACCCTCTACAGTTATAAAACGCTGTGGATGTTTTTGCACTTGCAGCAAGGAAGAAACCTATCAGTTTCAGGATGAAAAAAGTAAAAGGTGAAGGTCACTGACAGAAAAAAGGCAATGGTTTCTTCATCTGACCAGACTTTGTAATGGCCTTCACTTTGGTTATGGAACAAGACTATCATTTTGGGGTCAAAATGTGAAAGGTTGAAGTCATTGAGACTGCAAGAAAAAAAAATTGTTTATGCACAATATTTCAGTTTTGGACCATATATTTGCACCAATTCTTTAAGCTTGGATAAGAAAGAAGCCTTTTTATTTAGGTATTCAGATGTTCAAAGGTCAAGGTCATTGTGACTGAAAGAAGAAGACTATTTTCTGCACTATAACTAAACTTCTAGATCAGAAACCTTTGCCAAAGTTTGTGGATGACTTGCCCTTAAGCTATTGAAAAGTCATTTTGATTTTGGGATCTTAACGGTTCAAAAACAGGGTCATTGTGACTGAAAGATAAGTAGGTTTTGCAGAAGAATATTTGTGTCTGCCCTTACTCTCTGGATTCCTTTACTTGGATTATAACTTGGAAACCACTGAGATCCCCATCCTGTAACCATATACATACTTTCTCATCATGAAAAGGTAAGTCATTCATTCAGCCAGCATTAGCCCCCCCCCAACACACACACACACACACTCACACACACACACACACACACACACACACACACACACACACACTACTCCCTTGTGGATTGGCATCTTGATTTTTACCTGTAAACTTACATTTGCCTTGCCTATTATGTACGTACACTTATTTGGTTTAAAAATGGAAATTCTTTGTTTGAAGTAAACATAGGTTCCTGGGTCTGTCCATATCTCTAGGACCATACCCCAAAAACCAATGAAATCTCTACCCTTTAATCATATATATATATATATATATATATATATATATATATATATATATATATATATATATATATATGTATATATATATATATATATATATATATATATATATATATATATATATATATATATATATATATTACTTTTTCAACTTCAAGTCATTATGCAACTAAGCATTGGCCTTTGGGTCTCTCAATGCCTGTCCCTGTGTCATAACTTTTAAACTGTTGGAAGCCCTGGATCTCTCAGTGCCTTTCCTATGTTATGACTTAGTAACTGTTGAAAGTCCTGGGTCTCTCAGTGCCTGTCCCTGTGTCATAACTTAGAATCTGTTAAAAGCCCTGGGGGTCTCAATACCATTTCCTGTGTCATAATTTAGAAAGGTTTGAAAGCCCCACCATAAGTGTAATATACACTTGCCATGAAAAGTGAAATTCAGTTTATAGTAAGCAATTCAAAAATGATAGGCTGGTGCTGAAAAGTTGAGACAGTGTGTTACATAAGACACTTGTTTTTTTCTTTACATGTATTTAAAATCTTCCTAGATGTGTTTGTTTTGAAACCTTTTAGTTTTAAAAGGATCTATAGTTTTAGAAAGATCAACAGTGTTGAATAAGTTTGGTGTGAATGTGTGTTAACTATTGACCTTAAGACACAGTGACCTCTTCTTTTCACTTGTTTGAACACTTCAAAAATATGCCATTTATATCTTGATTTATTCTCAAGAAGTAGTCCATGCCCAGATGTCATGTTGGATGCTAATCAGTAGTTTTAATTGCTGTAGAAAAGGTGTTAGTATTCCATTTTAATTTAGAGTTTGAAAAAAAGGATAACATTGATATTTTTTTAATTTTTAGTTTGAAAAAGGGGACAATATTGAAATTTTCTAACAAAAAGGCAAAAGAAGTACTAACCAGAATAAAATTGTTAATTCCTGACATTGAATTTTTTTTAACTTTAATTTGCCAGTGTTTGCAGTAGTCCTTAGATGTGCCACTGTATTGAACCTGTGCTGACTCCAGCTATTTGGTATCACTTCAGATTTCATCAGGTGGCTTTTTGTTTTCATACACACCAGTATGCAGTTTGAGAAGTTAAAAACTAAACCCACAAGTTGTTAATGTACAGAAATGTACAAGAAGAGACCTGACAAAACCAGAAATAATTCCAAACAACAGGAGAAAGAGCAGATATAAAACTGCTGTACATGACTGTTGTAAAGAGTATGTGCTGTACATGACTATGTAAAGAATGTGCCATACATGACTATGTAAAGAGTGTGCCATACATGACTGATGTAAAGAGTGTGCCATACATGACTGATGGAAAGAATGTGCCATACATGACTGATGTAAAGAGTGTGCCATACATGACTAATGTAAAGAGTGTGCTGTTTATAACTGATGTAAAGAGTGTGCTGCACATGAATGCTGTAAAGAATGTACTGTACATGACTAATTAAAGACTGTGCTGTACATGACTGTTGTAAAGACTGTGTACCATACATGACTGGTGTAAAGAGTGTGTTGTTTATAACTGATGTCAAGAGTGTGCTGCACATGAATGCTGTAAAGAATGTGCTGTACATGACTGATGTCAAGAGTGTGCTGTTTATGACTGAAGTAAAGAGTATCTGCTCTTTATGATGGATGTAAAGTGTGTGCTGTACATGACTGTTGAAAAGAGTATGTGCTGTACATGACTGATGCAAAGAGTGTGTGCTGTACATGACTGATGTCAAGAGTGTGCTGTTTATGACTGAAGTAAAGAGTATGTGCTCTTTATGACTGATGTAAAGTGTGTGCTGTACATGACTGATGTAAAGAGTGTGTGCTGTACATGACTGATGTCAAGAGTGTGCTGTTTATGTCTGAAGTAAAGAGTATGTGCTCTTTATGACTGATGTAAAGTGTGTGCTGTACATGACTGATGTAAAGAGTGTGTGCTGTACATGATTGATGTAAAGAGTGTGTGCTGTACATGACTGATGTCAAGAGTGTGCTGTTTATGACTGAAGTAAAGAGTATGTGCTCTTTATGACTGATGTAAAGTGTGTGCTGTACATGACTGATGTAAAGAGTGTGTGCTGTACATGACTGATGTAAAGAGTTATGCTGAAAATTTTTGCAGGTTTTTTGGGGGTCAAAATTTCATGACATTTTTCTTAAAGACTTTGTACCAAGACCAACCTAAGTATCATTATTGGTCATTTGATAGAAGCATCAGGGAGATAAACCACTGTCCTGCATCTGTTCCTACAATGAAACAAATATCCACTTTGAAAGCTTGAATGTAAATTTAATTTAAGGTTTTACATTATTACCTGGTTTTATGTCCAGTTAACAGTTGCTAATGTGTCCTTAGTGCTTCCTGTGTGTCTGACCATTGGTCAAATATAATACATTATACAATCTTGATCCTGACCATTTGTTCAGCCAGATGGTCAGCCTAATGTGTAATCAACTTAAAGAAAAGTTCTAATGGTCATCTGCATTTGTCATTAGCCCTCATAACCCTCCCACTCAACCTCTGTAGGAAAATTTTAGATAGGGTCTAAAGGAGGGGTCAGAATGGTCAAAATGGAAGAATAATCACAAGACAGGTCACATTGACATTGGAAATTAATTTGTGTGGAATTAATTTTTTAATTAAATTGTAATTAGAAATAATGGCTCTTACAATGAGTATCTTTCATTTAGGTCACCATTATTTGATGCAAGTTAGAAGTTAGACTGGTACTGGCAAATTCAAAGATTTTGGTTTTGTCTATTAAAGATTTATGCACAAAAGGCAGAGAATAATCTTTCATACGAAATTAATGAAATTGTTTGAAGATTTTTTTTGTATAGGTCCAATTAGTTGAAAGGAATATTTTTCATGTCGGTCCATTTAATTGAAATGAAGAATTTTTTGTATAGGTCAAATTATTTGAAATGAAAATAAAAAAGTATTACATTCAGATAATTATTCTGAACTCTAATTAGTTAAGCAGGTCATATTGCATGTGCAATATATTGGTATCATCACCAATGATTACAGCTCCCTAAAACAATGTATTATGCCCACATGGCAGTAGTTTTAGATCACTGTATAAAAACAATAAAACAATTGCAGGCATTTGTATTCCTTAATACAGTGTTTTAATTAGCTGTGACATAGAGATATTAGCATTTGATTTACATTGGCCAATATTCTATTTCACAGCTGAATAAAACGATATACTAAATTCAACAAAAGCCCATAATTGTATAAGATTAGCTTTCTAATGTTTAACGTTGATTTTTGAATGTAATTGTCTTTGGAACATATGTTCAAGAACAGGGCCAATTAATTGTTTGCACATTTGTCAGTATCAATCCATTTAATATAAATATAATTATCCAGTCAGAAGTTTATACATGAGGTGTGACAAAATGGTTGTTGTCTCTCATGCAGTTGCATTGATATTATCAGCCACATAATTTTGTGATGTTGCAATGTCTCACTCTTATTCACCGTCACTTTTCCCCTCACCAATTTTAGTTGCTCTTTGTGTTTAAAAAAATGTCATGTAATGGTCTGCTCAAACTCCACATTCTATTCTGATTATACATTGTGCTATAATTATATATTTTACTCTAATTTTCTGTTATGCTTGAATTATACATTGTACTATAATAATAATAATGTCTATACATATGAGTAACTTTGTGAAAAATTATTTCTTAAAATTATATTGAAATACAATAGGGTGTGAATAAAATAGAATAACCTGTTTTGAATATACTGTTATAAATTTTATTATTGTGTTCAGAGGTGGGGAAAATTAGTTTTCAACCACAGTCATCATCCACATTCTCTTCATTTGCAGTGATTGAGCCCTTGCATAAGGTATTATTAACACCATATCTAGCTAAAAATAAGTTCATGATTGATAATAAGCCCACCTGACGTGTTAAGAGTGGGATGTAGCAATGCCCTCCATCTATTCATTTTTCTGTCCATCAAAACTTCTCCTAATAAACCAAGGGGTAAGAATTCATAAAATTTTGCAGACATATTTTGTCCTACTGGGGAAAATCCCATGCAAGATGTGTGTAAGTCTTGACTCCCATCGCTGCAGCCCATAGGAGGAGATCAGTGGTCACATGTACACAAATTCAAATTACAATATTTTCAAATATTTTTGACCCAACTTTAAATATGCAGCATAGCAGGAAGGTGCATTTTGTATTTGACAGATTTTGCATTGTGATTTCTTGTTCACTGTCTGGGGGTGGAAGTGGTGTTGGTGGTTGGGTGGTGGTTGGAATATGTAGTAAATGGCATTGGATTTGATACATCTCTCAGCTTTTCATTGCTTCTCATTAAATATGGTTTATTGTACAGATTAAACAACTTTTGTATTGTAATTCCTGGAAGTGATGGTGATGTTTGTGTGGAGGGAGGTTGGAATATGCAGTAAATGACATTTTAATTTGTGATGGGAATCCATATATTGCATTGCTCTGGGAATCTTCATACAAACAATACCATGATAAATACATGTACCTTGATCAGGGGATCATATGATCTAGATTCCTGCACATTCTACACTTGAGACAAATGCAGATATCCCCTGTGTATTTCAGAATATTAACTCGGATAAGCCAACATGCACACTGTATGGCAGGATAGGTCTCTTGGTAAGATTGCAGTTTCCATTTGTGTTTCCGTGTTCAGATTGAATGACAGTGATCACACTTGAGTCTGTACCTTATCCCACCACTATAATAGACTGGTTGAGAGGCAACATTGTCTACTAGATTTTATTAAATGTTAGTGCATATGATCTTCATTTCTTGTACAATCTCGATAACAAAAATCATGGATTCAGATAAGGCATATGCAGGGATTGGTATATGCATTTGTCAACAGTAACTCAGGAAGATCTAGTTGTCATCCAAATGTTACTAATTCTGATATCATTGAAATATTATGTTGGATCTGATGCACATCTCAGCTGTTCATTTCTTCTCTCTATGCTGGGTTATTTTGATTATTTGTAGGAGTTGCTGGAACTAAGAAATATAATACATGACCGTTTGACCTTCCATCTGTTTTGGTTAATTTAGTACCATAGGTGTTAAGAGACAGAATAGACCATATACAGTCTATTATGCCAGTCTCACTGACATATCTGCCTGCAATTAACTTTTTGTACTCTGTGTTTTGTCACATGTATGAATTAGATATTATGTTTTTGTATTGGCCTCAGGTTCAACTTTTGCACTAGGTTTCCTGTCTGCAATAAAACATATCACAGTGACTGACAGTCTTAAGATGTATAAATAGTTCTTTATAATTGTCTGTTACTAAAATCAGTGTTGCCTGACTGTAATCCAGCTAGTTTTGTCCAGTATCATAATTTCCTGCATACAGTTTCACCATATGTCCTTCAGGACAAGTGGCTTGGAACTTTTACTTGTCCTACATAAATTTTACTTTTCCTACATTGTACACAATACTGAATTTGCCACAGATGCCACCCTTCTAATTGGATGAGTATTTTGAAAAGTGACTTGTTCTTTTTCAGTCACCACTTTTAAATATGAGTGGACGAGTGAAATTTTCAGACCCTGAGAAATCCCTTATTATAAACCCCAATACATACCATGAATATAAGTATGGATCTCATTTATTGTTTTAAGACGGGTTTTTTTATGTCACTGATATTTAATTCATTTTACTTTATTTTAATTCTTGGTTAATGAGAACCAATTGTAATGTGATTTTACATCATTGATCTAGTATTGTGATTTTTTGGACAGTTATAACACAGCCTTGTTTGAATTCCCTCTGTGTAAGTCATCCTTACTTACAACATGAGCCATTTTCATGCTCCCATGAACCTCACTTTAAAAAGGGAGCTTGCTGAATGTGCATTCAACTGCAATGAACATCTGGTGCAAAACTCGTAAACTTTTACCTTGAAATTTTGTGTAACCAGATCACAAATGGCTTTACTTTTGTAATGTCACATTGGGTCAGATTGAAAGCTCAGTCCAGAACTTGAACTTATGGTTTGATGATATTTGGATCTGTCTTACCATAATGTGCGGGGCCCCGAGTGGCCGAGTGGTCTAAAGCGCTCTCCGTTACGGATCACTGCCATCTCACCTCCGTCTGCGTGGGTTCGAGTCTAAGATTCAGCGAATGTGGATATGTGAGAAAGCTTGCCAGTAGCTTCTCGTGGGTCGGTGGTTCTTTCCGCGGATTTCCTGGTTTCTTCCTCCACCATTAATACTGGCCGCCATGTATAGCCTATCGTGTGCTGAAAAATGGCGTTAAGCCCCACAACAACAACAACAACCATAATGTGCTGTACAGTCAGTGTCAGTACTATTTGAATCTCTCATTGCATAATGTGCTATACAGTCAGTGTCAGTACTATTTGAATCTCTCATTGCATAATGTGCTATACAGTCAGTGTCAATACTATTTGAATCTGTTATTGCATACTGTATTGTACAGTCAGTGTCTACTATTTGGATCTGTCATAGCATAATTGTGCTACAGAGGCAGTGTCTGTACTGTTTGGTTCTGTAATTGTATAATGTTTAGTACAGTGTCAGCACTATTTGAATCTGTCATTGCATAATGTATTGTACAGTCAGTGTCTATTATTTGGATCTGTCAGCATAATGTGCTATACAGTCAGTGTCAGTACTATTTGGTTCTGTCATTGCATAATGTATAGTAGAGTGTTAGTACAGTACTATTTGGTTCTGTCATTGCATAATATGTAGTACAGTCAATGTCTACTATTTGGCTCTGTCATTGCATAATATGTAGTACAGTCAGTGTCAGTACTACCCAGTATTTGGTTCTGTCATTACATAATATGTAGTACAGTCAGTGTCTACTATTTGGCTCTGTCATTGCATAATATGTAGTACAGTCAGTGTCAGTACTACCCAGTATTTGGTTCTGTCATTGCATAATGTGTAGTACAGTCAGTTGCTACTATCTGGTTCTGTCATTACATAATATGTAGTACAGTCAGTGTCTACTATTTGGCTATGTCATTGCATAATATGTAGTACAGTCAGTGTCAGTACTACCCAGTATTTGGTTCTGTCATTGCAAAATGTGTAGTACAGTCAATTGCTACTATCTGGTTCTGTCATTGCATAATATGTAGTACAGTCAGTGTCTACTATTTGGCTATGTCATTGCATAATATATAGTACAGTCAGTGTCTGCTATTTGGCTATGTCATTGCATAATATGTAGTACAGTCAGTGTCTACTATTTGGCTATGTCATTGCATAATATGTAGTACAGTCAGTGTCTGCTATTTGGCTATGTCATTGCATAATATGTAGTACAGTCAGTGTCTACTATTTGGCTATGTCATTGCATAATATATAGTACAGTCAGCATCAGTACTGTTTGGTTCTGTCATTGCATAATATATAGTACAGTCAGCATCAGTACTGTTTGGTTCTGTCATTGCACATTTTGCTATACAGACAGTGTCTGTATTGTTTGAAAATTATTAGTAGCACAAAAGAGTGACCTTGAACTGCTGTTACATTATTCATTCATGTTGTTCGCTTTTTGGATGTGCATAATACATTAGCTAATTTGACATCTCTTGTAAATTAAATACATACCACTTGCCCCCCCCCACCCCCGAGTCCTACAATTCACAATTACTGATTACTGTTAGCTTTTATAGATTAACTAAAATGAATAAAATACAACAGCATACTCATTTCTGGTGGTAGCTGGTTTTGAGCTTGATAATTTCCCTCAGGTGTATTAAATTATTAAAACAGGATGTTTTTCTTTAGATGTATTAGATACATGTATATGTTATGCTGTCTGAAGAGGAATGGGGTTCCCATAAAGACCCTCATACATATTCTCTCTCCACTATCAGCCTTTGAGTGTAAACACAGCAATGACAGTTTTGGTAAAGTACAGAATTCAAGGATTCTTAGAATGGTAAATAGTGATAATCATTCTAATGGATAATATAGGTGATGATACCGATTACTACTGGCTCAGGGTATGTTGACTCTCATTATTAATAAGCTCATAGCAATCGAACACTCTCAATTTAATCCTCAGTTATAAGTTTTACACATGCCTCAGATTCTAACAGCACAGGCATGCAGTTTGTTTAAAGAGTCTTTTCATCTTAAGTTTTGATCTTCTCATCTCAAGTCATTCATATTTTTTTTGTTATCCATTCATCCATTAATATTTAATTGTCTTGTGTGTAGCTTTATGATCGTCGGAGAGATTTCTGTGAAACTTTACAGAAGTATTTTTCATGTATTTTTCATGTGTGTCAGATTTATTAGCCACTACCCACTCCACTGCACCTCAAGGTCAAGGTCATGGCAAGAAAAATGTTACTTTTGTGTCTTGTATCCTAGTGCAGAGTATAACATTTGTAGCACAGAAGGTGATTTAACAATAAATTAGTCAGTTATATATCATGTACAGACAGTGTGTCACATACCATAGCCATGCCCTCTACCTCAATTATATGTCATGTATAGGCATTGTATCACATACCATAGCCATGCACTCTACCTCAATTGTATATCATGTATAGGTAGTGTGTCACATACCATAACCATACCCGCTACCTCCATTATATATCATGTATAGATAGTGTGTCACATACAATAGCCATGCCCTATAACTCGATCATATATCATGTATAGGCAGTGTGTCACATACCATAACCATACCCGCTACCTCCATTATATATCATGTATAGATAGTGTGTCACATACAATAGCCATGCCCTCCACCTCAGTTATATATCATGTATAGGCAGCGTGTCACATACCATAGCTGTGCCCTCTACCTCAGTTATATATCATATATAGATAGTGTGTCACATACCATGGCCATGCCCTCTACCTCAGGGGAAAGGTTATTACAAGGGAAAATGTAATTCTGTGATTTGTATTCTTGTCTAGAGTAAGGCCCCCAAGATGGCTTAGTGGTCTATGGCACTCATCTTTACAGATCACTCACACCTCTGTCTGTGTGAGTTTGAGTCACAGTTCAACCATTGTGGGCATGTATGGAAAGTTTGCCACTTTCATGTGGGCTTGTGGTTCTTCCCAGGGTCTTCCTGACTTCTTCCTGCAACAGATATGCTGGCAGCCATGTATCATGTGCTGAAAAGTGGTCTTAAATCCCACAAAACAAGCACACAAGCAAGTGATTGTCTAAAGTATAAATTTTGAACCACTGAGGATATTTTAATGAAACATTTCCCTAAAAAATTATATTGACTTGATGGTGTGACAGTTGTACTATTGCTGTACCCATTTCTGAAGGTCAAGCTTACGACAAGGGAAAATTTAACTAGATGGCTTGTATCCTTGTCTGAAGTATACCACAGAAGACATTGTAATGAATATTTTTCTCCCTGCAATCTCAATGATGTAAAATTGGTCTGATTTGTCCTGAATGTCATATAAGTGGCAGCTAATGGCAGTAGCCATTTTGCACTGGTCTCATGATGATGTTCCAGCTGAGGCCTTGTACATACATACACACACACACACACATACATACATACATACATACATACATACATACATACATATGTATGTATGTGCATGCATGCATGCGTGTGCACACACACACAAACAAACACACACACACACAGGTGGCTAAGTGGTCTAAAGTGCTTGTCTTTACCGATCATTGATATGTCATCTCTCTCCTTGTGGTTTTGAGTCTCTGACTCAGTCAATATAGGTATGTGAGAAAAGGTTGCCACCAGTTATACTGGCCACCATGTATAGCCTTTTGTTTGCTAAAAAATGGTGTTAGACCCACAACAACAGCAACAACATCCACCCATCCATCCAGCATTTTGAATTCCAGATGCACATGTTATCACTGCTTAATTCTCATTACTGCAGATACACATTTCAACAGACACATCAGCTAAGGATGGCATCTTGTCATTTCATTTATGAATCATCTGTTCATCGGCTTTTCACAGAATTTTGGCAAAATTATATTTGTCATATTTTTAAGAACTCATTCTTCATGATAACTGACCCATGTTTCACTTTTAAAACCTTTATAGGGTGTGTCCTTGGGTTTATATTTAAAACCTTTACAGGATGTCTCCTTGGGTTTTTATTTAAACACTTTTACATGGTGTGTCCTTGGGTTTATATTTAAAACCTTTACAGGGTGTGTCCTTGAGTTTATATTTTAAAACCTTTACCAGGTGTGTCCTTGGGTTTATATTAAAAACCTTTACATAGTGTGTCCTTGGGTTTATATTAAAAACCTTTACATGTTGTGTCCTTGGTTTTATATTATAAACCTTTACATGGTGTGTCCTTGTATTTATATATAAAACCATTAGAGGGAGTGTCTTTGGGTTTATATTAAAAACCTTTACCAGGTGTGTCCATGGGTTTATATTAAACACCTTTACAGGGTATGCCCTTGGGTTTATAGTAACCAATTGTACTGAAACTTGTGTACAGTTTGTAGTATATGTAATATTGTCATCTGCTGTTTTCCACAGATAAAGCACATGTAAAGAACACATTAAAGAATTTCACAATAATTTTTATTGTCATACCTATTATCCTGACCCATCAGAATATTAATACACATTTCACTGGCATAGATAAGTAGACATGCATAATATAGACTAATCAAAATACCATGTTTGAGAGTTTACTATGAACACCAATCACATCCCAAACCTACAGCAGACAATTGTCTGGCAACACTGCCCCCCTCCCCTTCCGATTGTCTCCAAAAAATTGGTTGTCCAGTTAGCTGTTAATTTATACTGAAACAATATTGTATTTGAGGTACCATGTGTACTCTCTTATGACTCCAACAGCAAATTGCACAGATCCAGATCTGCTGTTGCATAATCAATTGCAGATCTGGGTCTGTTAAGTTTGTTAGGAATAATCAGTAGAACAAACAATATAGACCCTGATCTATCAGGTGCATTATGCTATGGCAAATCAGGATTTTTTTGTTTGCTGTTTGATTCAACTTATAAGCGACTACATAGTATTGGTCTGTATGGCTGGAAAATCCTTACAAGTGGTAACTCTATAGTTAAATATAATTTTTTAATGCAGAAGAAGAAAAACGGGTGGAATTTATTTTTTGTAGAGAAGCATGAAAGGTCTTTGGAACTCTTACAAAATTATACCTTTGATGTTATTATCACACCTGGTTACTTGATTGATATTTACATCAAATTTTAACATACTTGCAAGAATGACATTTCCAGCTTTGAAAAGACTGTTGGGACCCCCAAAGTCTTGACTCATTCCTTTGGTATTCCATGGAATGCATTTTATGCCCTGCATCAAGGGTATATAGTTTTATGGTGTTGTATGCACCTGCATTTTTTTGCACACATGTGCCAATGCATCCATGCATATGTGTGCAGTTTTACACTGATGTATATCTTTTTGTTTAGTTTCATGAGGCTACTTGACTGGTTTTGTAGCAAAATCATAAAACTTTATTTTAGACAAAATGAGAAAGATAAGTTTGCTTCATTGTAATTAGGTACACTTTAATGCTGAAGATGACTTGACTTTTCCGTCACGTTGCTGATGTACCGAGAACTATTCTGTTGCAATATTCATTCAAGATAAGAACAAATGGATCCCAATGGCCAAAAATAGGGTCATTTAGAAAAAATAGGGAACACAAATAACATTTACCTGTATTATGTTTATTCAAGAAATTAAAATATGTATCGTTTATCAAAGGCACTTGCTTTATGGATTCAATAATTTTACAATAAATATTCCCATTTCCAGTATCATAATCTTTGAATTATTCATTGTACAGTCTGACTACAACACTGTTATTGTCAGTGTCATTTTAGTTGACAAAGAAAATGGAGCAAACTATCTTACAGTCTGATTCAAGAATGACTGATTCAAAGTTATTTAGGTTACATTTACTGTAGCTGATAAAAAAATTGTAGCAAATTGTGTACCAGGCTGACTCAGCAATGACCTGTTGAAAGTATGTAATGCTGGAAAAGTTGGTATTAATTGCAAAAATAAATCCAAGACCCAAACACCTGTGATTATTATCAGCCTCTCCTGTTACTTATTACTGTTATTGAATTCCTTGTGTGAGTAACCATTCTCTTCTAAAATTTATTTAGCACTTTTGAGTCTACATTTTTTCCTCCCTGTATTTGGCTTTGGAAACAAATGCAGCATTGTTTTTGCTGAAGATTTCAACTTTTCACATTACATGTTCTGTCAATGATCACGGATCATGTGCTTTCCATTGGTGCCCAACTAATCAAAATCATGAAGACATTTATGTCAGCCAATGAAATTGATCAGCTGATGCTTCATTGGTAATGAGTGCACTCTATTTAGTAAGCTTGGGGTGTACTCAGATTATTCTAAAATTAATCCAAATGATCTTTACTATTTTTTTCTTGGGTCTTTTTATGCATCTTATGGGTACAATGCAGGGAATTTTTTTTTTGCACAAAAGATGAAAACTGATGGTCATTGGAAGAAGGGTGCATCCTAGAATGAACCTTGTGTTAGGTTTACAAACAGTGGTCAGTTTACCTTTCTCATGACCTTTCTAATGGAGAGAAATAATGCTATCTTCCAACAGAATTGTTTTCCAAGCTTTTCAGTGACTCTGACAGGTCTGGTTTGCAGGTGCTTTTCTAGTCATTAACAGCTATCAATCATCCAATGTAGCAGTGCATTAAATTAGTGCAGGGCTATGGAGGGTGAAAATCAACAGCAACCAAAGGGGGAGGGGGTGGAGGTGTTTGCTTCTTTCTTTTTGTGCTCATGGGAATGTCAGTTGATACTGTATTGTCTGCAGTCATTGGTATCTTCCAATTTTTCATGTGTCATCAATTCATAAAAAGTACTTCAAATGCCCCTATCTGAATCCTCATGCATGTCGATCCTTCTTTCCAGCAGTCTTATTAGTGCAACTAGCCCCACAGTTTTTAATGGATTGCCATGAAGCTTAGTAAATATTATGGTTGTGGGGGATTGTTTTGGTTTTGGTGAGGTGCTCCCAATGTTTGATTTAAACTATTACAGAAGTCCCACCCAGGCTCTAGCTGTTTGCTGGAAGTTAAATTTAGTGAAAGATAGATGTAAATCTCTGAGCCCCCAGTCAGCAATGCCGATGGTTAGATGGTTAAATATACAAAAAATGTTGAAATTCAATGAATAACAATTTAATAACAATTCAGTAATCAAATGACTCAAATTCCTAATTACACTCCTTCTGCTTGTCCCTTTAATAAGCCTATTGCATCACTTGATTAGCAGTGTGAGATTGATTTCCACCTGTCCTTGTATTTTTACTCATCTAGTGTATCCTTTCTCTCTCTTATTTCCTTTCTTCCTTCTCCCCTTCCTCCTCAACTTTTCTCCAAATTCCTTCTCCTCCACCTCCTCGACTTTAGTAAAGTATACCAAACAATTTCAGATTATATTGTACCTGGTAGCTGGTAATTGTTTTGTTCCCTTTTAAAAGGACAGTGATATTTAATTTTGTTGTAAAACTTGATACTTTAAATTCTTTTTCCTAAATGTTTTGATGTCTGTGATAACTTTACAATGCAAATTGTTTCTTAAACTTGATAAATGTCATAAAGACTAAATTTGTGCAAAATTAAAAAAAAAAATTAACGTATAAATACTGTTACAGTATGCAGACAGTAAACTTGTGATTTTCAGACCAGAAGGATAAATTTTACTTCAGGTAGCTTTGCCTGTTAGTGTATGTTTGTCACTATCTAGGAGTCTTTCTCATTAGTTACAGTGACTGTCAGTAAGTGTATGTCACTATCTAGAGCAGTGGTGGGCAACTTCTCTAGTTGGCGGGCCGGATATGGGAAAATGAAGTTCTTGGTGGGCCAGATTACTAAATCAATACCTTAATGATTAAGGTAAGAAAGTAGTAGGAGATTGCGGCCGGATGTGACCGCGGGCCAGTCAAAATCCCGTCGCGGGCCGGGTCAGGCCCACAGGCCGTATGTTGCCCGTCCCTGATCTAGAGTCTTGTTTTTCTCATTAGTTACAGCAACTCTCAGTAAGTGTATGTCACTATCTAGGAGTAATTCTCATAAGTTACAGTGACTGTCAATAAGTGTACCGGTATATCACTATCTAGAGCCATTCTCATTAGTTACAATGACTGTCAATAAGTGTATGTCACTATCTAGAGCCATTCTCATTAGTTGCAGTGACTGTCAATAAGTGTATGTCACTATCTAGAACCATTCTCATTAGTTACAATGACTGTCAATAAGTGTATGTCACTATCTAGAGCCATTCTCATTAGTTACAATGACTGTCAATAAGTGTATGTTACTATCTAGAGCCATTCTCATTAATTACAATGTCTGTCAATAAGTGTATGTCGCTATCTAGAGTCATTCTCATTAGTTACAGTAACTGTCAATAAGTGCAGCGGTGCATTAAACCATTGGCAGGAAAACCCTAGGTATCTGTTCATGGCAAGGCAAAGTTCCTGGAGAGTTGCAGTGAAATTTCATGCAGAGGAGACTATTTTGTCCACTTTGTCAGGTAGCATGAGCACTCAAATGAACATTTCAGTTGTGTTTGTCTTCAGGGTTGCCAATTTGTGGCCTTTATTCATTATATGGTCCATTAGGGGTTGCCATTTTTTTTTACTTTATTCATTATATGGACCTTTAGGAGTTGCCATTTTTTTTTACTTTATTCATTATATGGACCTTTAGGAGTTGCGAATTTTTGGACTTTATTCATTATGCATTCCTGTAGGGGTTTCATTTTAGATTTGTATGCTTTTATAGCAGTTTTTTGACAAATTCATGTACCTGTTTTATTTTACTGGTAGGTTTTGGTTTGCTGTCATTTGCAGACAAAGATAATATAACAATTTTGTGTGTGTGCAAGATATCAACTTAATACTTGTGTTTTAGTTGAAGCAGTCTGCATGCTGCTATAATTCATTGAACCGTTTTGGTCTTGTGAGCCGGGGAAAAAAAATCCATACCTTAAAAGTTGTTGCATTCCAAACAATATTTCACTTTACTGGCTTTCCTAGACCTTTCCCTTTTTATGTCAAGAATTAGTGTTAAAGAATGATATTACCATATGTACTCACTTAGAGACTGAGATCTTTCATCACATAATGCACCAGCATGTCTGGGTCAATGCAGTTCATTAGAAGTAATAAACAGAACATAAAACGCAGACCCTGATCTGTCAGTGTTTTATGTATTGCAGATCAGGGTCAATGTTGTTTGCAGTTGGACTTGACTTACAATCAGGTATATATTGTAATTGTTGTGGCATGGAGATGTCATGGAGGGGGATACATGTTTTAGATTTCAAAAACAAATTCCTTCATGTTGTGTCATGAGATAGTCATAGCTAATTGTATGAATGAAGAGATGATGAATGAGGGTATGATAGAAATATTTTAGGACAGGAACATTGCTGGGCATTAACACAGTCAAATATAAACACACACACGCACACACCTTCTCCATGTTGTAAATTATATTTGCTCCTAGATTGTATGATGTTCTCTGCTGCACTTCTATATGTACAAATTTGTCTGGTAGTTGTGGAAGATCTGCTTTGAAAAGAAAATAATGTGGTACATAGAAGCAAAGTCTAATTCTTTAAACTGATCTATATTTGATTATATCATTCTGTATTATTAATCCTAGAAACAAGTGGATTTTATAGTTTTCATGCTCCAGTTTCAGGTCTATATGAATGATGACAAAGGAATGTACGTTTGTGGTGACAGCCATCTTTAATTTTTGGTTTTGAGTGGTTTTCAATTTACTGACTGTATTGTAAATGTAAAAAAGAAATAAAAGTCTTTTTATATATAAGTAAATTTTCATGTACATTATCACTTTATGCCCTGAGTTTCTATAAACATAGGACTTGGTACAGATTCATTTTTACAGAGGAGACAAATTTTTGTTGTATAAGGAGTGTTCAGTCCTACAATGCTTAGCTGGTCATTCTGCCATCTTGCCATACGAGTGAAGACGAATGACAATCATAGTTACTTAAATGCATGTAAGCAATGCTTTTTCTTCTGTGAAAATCAGTTTGGTGAAGCAGACTTTTAGAATACTGATTTGTAAGTCTTCATTGGCAAAGAATTAAAAGCAAGGCCACAAGCCTAGTTATTAAAACCTGAGTATTAAAAAGAGTTATATTGACCATTTATGCAAATGAGTAGCATCAATCATAATGAGATAATAAGCAAATAAGTATAATTTTTCTTAATTGGCTTATGTACAGACATTAGCTATTAACAATTTACATTAAAAACTGGCCTTTCTTTAAGGTGCAAATACTTCAGTTTAGCCTTTTATTGCTCCTAACCAGTGTCAGCGTGCATGTCAGATATTGTTTTTTTACTTTTCATGTTCTAGGGAAATTTTGATTGACCAAAAAGCCTACTGTGTTATTTCATTGAGGTGAATAATCAGATCCAGCAGCGTCAAGTGTGTGTTTTACTTAACACATAACCACAGAATCGTTCTAGGCCATAAGTATCAAAAGCAATTTTCAGTTTTGGTGGGAGGGGGAGGGTAAAATTGAAATTTGCGATCAAAGGTTTGTTTTGGTTTGGGTATAATGGAAAGAAATGGTGATATTAAAGAAAGAAAAAGTTCAGACCAAACACAAATACGTGTATTGACCTCATTTGAGGGGATTTTGGTACACTGGTGGTTCACTTGAGGAGTTTCAGTGTGCTGGCATTGTTCCAAGTTTACATGTTTTATATTATTTTTTGTTGGGTTTTTTTTGTAATGAAGCAACTGGATGACCAGATTACCAGTAAGCTTCAGTGATAAAAAGCATTTTATTTATTCTTCCAATTACATGAAAAGATAACAGACGAATAATGTCAGGAATCTTCATATTCATACCTCATTGTTTGAGATTGCATGAAAGGTTGTTTGGTTTAGTGGTTAATGGCACCATAACAAAATTGAAGTATTTAGTGCCCAGGCAATTGGAATAAAGTGCCTTGCCCAGTGCCACACCATGGTAGTTGATCTGGATTTAATCAATGGTAGGATTTAAATCCTTTGGTCATAAGTCTGTCTCACTAACCACTGGGGCACCATGGCTCCTAGTAATGACTTAATACATGTAATAAGACAAAAAACACTGAGAAAAGAAAATTGGTGATTAAATGAGGATAGAGATTTCTGAAAGCTCTGGAATTTTCAATATCAATGAAGATAAAGTACTGCGCAGCACTTTGTAATATAATCAGTCTAGTTGATATATCTATTTCTAACTGATTTATCTGTTTCTTCCTTTTGTAAGTGAAATTCCAGATCTCAGAATTGGAAAAAGAAACCCGTTTGTTGCCATTTATGAGCAACCAGAGATTATATCCTGCTTGAATATGATCAGACCTCCAGTGATATTTACCAGTTATATTCATTAGACTTATTGCCTGTACAGTTGTATCAATTACCAATGTATCATTTGTGCCGTTGGTTTGTCGGGATATTCTATGCAAAATTTAATTGATTAAAGAATTATCCAATTAGAAAAACTGAAGAATGTTCTTCCTACTCATTCACATCTTTTCTTTGCAAAGTGGCACTTTTTAGTTTTAAAAATTTCAGATTTTGAAACTAGATTCATAAGCATATGGTGCAGATTTTGTAAAAATTAAATATTATTTAATGTTTTTTAACAGTACCTCAGCACAAATGTTCCATGTCAAATTTACAAAGAGTTCAGCTTGTACACTTTATACAGAAAGTCCTCCGTTTTTCACAATCACAATTGTGAAAGCCTTTGTCAGGCCACCCAGATATTTAGTGATTCACACCTAGCTGAAGATCACTTGATCAGTGGTCCATTTCAATTTCTGTGCTGCCATAGCTGATTGTGAGATACCATTCACAGTGGATGGGCTACTTCTGTACAACAATTGATGTCCTTCAGTCTCAGAAGGCTTTGGATTTACACTCTTTGGAAGTTGTTCATTTGATTAATGAGTTGTTGTTGTAGTTGTTGTTGTTGTAGGGTTTAATGCAATTTTCAGTACAAGATAGGCTATACATGGTGGCCAGTATAAATGGTGGAGGAAGAATCCGGGAAAACCCTGGAAAGAAACACCGACCCAACAGAAGCTACTGGCAAGCTTTCTCACATACCTACATTGGCTGAATCCGAGACTCGAACCTACGCAGAGAGGTGAGATGGCAATGATCCGTAAATGTGAGTACTTTAGACCACTCGGCCACTCGGGGCCCCTGATTAATGAATAGTATCTGTTGTAGCTGAAGAGACCCATGTAGGAGTGACATTCTCTGTTGTATCCATCACATTTGAAGGTGGTCTCTTGTTGCCACTTGCAGTAGGTTGTCCTTACTGCAGGTCCTTTTCTGCCAGTTGTGACTGTTTTCTCTTGCACCTCTGGAGTCCTTGTGTAAGTTTATGTCTCCAGCCACTGCTCTACAGGGCAAGTGCATCCCATCTCTCCACTTCAATGTCCAGTGCCTTAATGTCTCTCTTGTTCAAATCTTGAAATGTAGGTGTGGGTACCTGTTGTCCTTTTGCCAAATACCAGCTCACCATATAAAATGTTATTTGAGATGCATTCTTCATCCATTTGAAGTACATGTCCAGGCCATTGTAGTCAATACTGTCCAAGCAGTGTGAACATACTGGGGATGTGTGGATGCTCACGGACTACTGTTTTGGGAATTCTGACTTTGAAGGAGATGCAGAGATGCATTGGAGGCAGTGCTGGTGAAAATTGTTGAGCCTGTTTTCTTGGCATGAATATAGTGTCCAAGACTTGCTGCCATAGAGGAGTGTACTGATTACACAGGCTTGGTACACTTTTGTTTTGGTGTGTTCAGTCAGCCTGTTATTGCTCCACACCCTCTTGCTCAGCTATGACATTGCTGATGCAGACTTTTCAGTGTGGGTGTTGAGTTCTGCATCATTTGAGAGGTTGTCTGTGATGGTAGACCCAGGGTTTGTGAATTTGTTTACAGCTTCAAGTTTGTAGTTGTTGATGTTGATGGAAAGTGGCTGCTCAGCATCTTAACCCATCACTACCATCATTTCCAGGCTGATGATAAGATCAAAATCCTGGCATGCTTGTGAAAATTGGTCAATGAACTTTTGAAGATAAGTCTCTGTGTTGTTTGCTACTGCTGCATCATCAGCAAAGACTAGGTTGTCGATGAGAATTTTGCAGATCTTGTGCATTGGCTCAGAGTTGTACAAGGCTGTTCAGTTTTCCATCTGACCTTGTATATAGATAGATTTCTGTATTTATGAGCCAAAAGAATGTTTCAGCAGGAGAGAGAAGATCCCAAACAGGGTGTTGGCAGGAACACATCCCTGCTTGATTCCAAAGTGTTTGTCAAAAGCCTCTGAGGCTAAGCCATCATTACTGGACCATGCCTTGAATGTTTTCATTGAAAGACTTGAGTATAAGGGGTATCCAATCTTTTCTAGCAGCATGAACAATATACTTAAACTTACAAACTTGATTGCCTATGTAAGATCAATGAAGGCTATGTAGAGTCACTGTTCCCTTTATTTCTCTTGCAGTTGTCTCAGTGAAAAAGTCATGCTGATGGTCGACCTGTCTGATCTAAAGCTGCACTGTGACTCATGGTTAACTTGTATTGCAATGGTCTGACATCTGTTAAAGATGATTTTTGGGCAAAATCTTTGCCTGTTGTGCTTAGCAGGGAGTTGCCACAATAGTTATTCCTGCTGCTTCTCTTGCCTTTGTTTTTGTAGAGATTGATGATGTTGGCATCAGTCATATCTTGTCATATTACACCTTCTTTCCACTATAGGCAAAAGAGCTCAGGGGGTGTTGATCAGGACAGCTTTTCCACATTTCAGTTTCTTGTGGTATGCCATCTTTTACTGGAGACAGTCCATTTCCTATGCTAACTATGGTCTTGCCGAGTTGAGCGGTTGGTTCATTGTCGGGTTATTCCAAGATAGGCAAGCTTTCAGTGGCATTGAGGGCTGTGTCATTGACAGTGTTTTTCTGAGAACACATCTCCAATTGTTGTCTTTTTAAGCTGGGTCTATTGCCTTCTACATTTTGTTACACATTCCTTTGATATTGGCTTTATCTGCTGATGTCTTGATGTTTTGAGACCAGTTGTCATTTGCACAGCATCTTGCATTCTGTTGCACATTGCTTCTGGCAGCTGTCATTACTTGTAAACTTTTATGACTTTAATCATTCTAATAGTTGACAAAACAATGCATTTGACCTCGGTGACTGGGTCATCTAACCAAAATTTGCCTTGAACAAGTCATTGGTTTTGTTCTACTTTTTGTCAAAAACTGAGAGAGAGCTATGCTGTAGATTGTTATTCATTTGCTCCAGTTTCTGCTAGACACCTATGCCAGAGTTCTGTGACTTTTCTTGGTCGACTATGGGGAGTTCCTCAATAACCTTACTGCATAATAAGTAATGGTTTGTGTTGGAATCAGCGCAATGGTAACTATGAGTGTTAAGGTCACTATTGAAGTCAGTGTACCTGATAATAATCAGATCCAGTTGGTGTCAGTGGCCAGATCTGGGATGTCTCCATGACACCATGTGTTTTTGCTTGGTCTGGAGGTAGGAGCTTGTGACACAGAGGTAATAGTAGGAACAGAGTTCAAGTATTATTCAAACTGCAGAGTTAACTCCATGCACACTTGTTTCTTCCAGCATTTTCCTTCAGTTGTGAGCCATGTTTCTTTGAGGGTTGCTATGTCAGCGTTGAGCCTGTTCAGTTTGATGTTGATCACAGCAGTTTTATGTTCAATTTTTATCTGTTGAATGTCTTTAGACAGTTGCCATTGTTCTGATGTTCCAGCATCCCATTCTTAGAGCTGTGTTTTTCTTTCTCTTTGTTTTGCTATGCAAAATAGTTGCAGCCAATTTATCAAGTTTAGACTCCAGGCACCCATTGAAACAATCAGACAGTGACTTTTAACTGATAAATGCTGCCTCCCTTGCTGTGTTGATGCTGTAAAGCAAAGCTGGAGTGACCTCTCCAGCTTGCAAGCCTGGGCATGTAATATGGAGACCCTGAGTTGCCAATGCATCAGGAACCCCACTTCGCAAGGAAGAACCAGTCCAGTTAGGAACCAGTTAAGCTGCAGGAGTTGCTGGAAAGATGACTGACTTAAAATCAGACTACCTTAGGGGCTCCACTCCAAATTTTCTTATTAGGGTTTACTGCCTAGGCCTACCCCTTTCTGAGGTAATTCAAAAGGCACTGGAGCTATAGACTCTCTTAGCAGGGTGGAAAAGTCTCAGGGCATCATTTTCTGCCATGATAATCATTGGGAAAGCATCTTGCTCTGTGTGTTGTGCAGTTGAAAATTTGTGCATTTAAAAGAAGATCAAGTTTCTCAGGTCAGTATGTTAAACAGGTCCACTCCCTTGCTACATTTAGCCCACCATCTGATATGGTTTGCCAGGGTATGGCTGCTGCCATGCACACAAATGGTTACTTGAATCCAACAGTAAGAGTTTAGTATTGATTGAGGAGGACTGGTGCTTCATTCCACTCAGGGGTGCAATTGCCTCAGTTAAGAGGTACTGCCTCTTCAGAACACCCCATAAATGCCATAATTCCCCACAACTAAGCTTTATACAGACTTGAGATTTTTGTGTACATACAATTTTATTAAGTAGAATAAGTTTTGTACAGTGTTATGAAAGTAATGTACTGTCTAACTTAAAAACAAGAACACCAAGGCTGGCAGAATTGAGGTACTAATTCATTTTCTATAATAAGACTACTGGTATATAGAAACATCAGTAACTTTAATTTTATGAATGCTTATGATCAAACTTAATATATATCAGCCTACACATATCCTTGATGCCAACTTCAGAGATGCAGAGAAAACCATATGAGATGTGGCCATATTTGGATCTTTGTGTGTTTGAAACATTTGTTTTCAGTTCTACACCAAAGAGTCAAGAGTTAATTTCAGTAATGAGTTTTCCAAAACTCAAGTCTGTAAATGGACTGGAATTCCATAAATAAAACATTCTTCCTATTATTTTCTCAGTTTCTACTTGGATAAGCTCTCAATAGATTCTTTATAGTAAAATCATACTTTCATTATCAACCAGTCTTTGGCAGTCAGAGCCAAATGTACTCTATTTCCTGTTCACTAATTGCTAGATGGGTTCCCATATAATCAGTACAGAGAGTCCTGCAGAAGGCTACAAAAATTTTCCATGCACATCATGAGAAATGTGACTCATTTTCACTGCAATCTTATTCTAAGAAGACATTAATATTTAAACCAATAACTTTATATCATAAGTTAAAGTAATCAGGAGTATGCTCAAATTTTTTTGAAATTTACATTTTAATGACACTAAAACAACCTGATTTACAGTATCCCATTTTCATTGAACTTAAAATCTGTAAACCTCCTAGCTTAGACATGCTGATGAAGACTGATACATATTTAATACATGCTTGAATGTCAGCAAAAAGCAATTAGAAAGGTTTATATACAAGTCCATTTTAATGGAGCTGCCATTCTTAGCTTTCATGGTCCTGCAATAAATTCCTCCCTTGACACAAAGGCATCCATGATTACAAATTTGTATGTTAACATGTGTCTCTCCACTGCTTCAATCATTTCTGTCTGGATTGAGATTTCATTGCTAGATATGGTAATGCCAGCAGTGGGCACACTCCCTACAAAAGCTGATAAAATTTGTGGCAATATAATGGCCATTTGAGCAATAAAAAAAAAATTTAAAAAAATGGCTATTGGCACACTACAGCTGAAATGTGCAGACGTCTGCCTTGAAGGCAGACATGGGTGTAAATTTCATTATAAAATACCATGTTATAAAAATGTAATTTATTCAATGCATATTGAATTGCAATGCATTGTGGCAGTATTGAGTGTAATATGTTAATAATGGTGAAATCAATAGTCTTAGAACAGGGAAGTAAAGTCAACTTAAATTTAGAAATATTGCATTAAGTGAAAGACAAATATTGCAGAAACATTACATTTCGTTGATTTCAGTATAATTAAGGTAGAACTGATGAAAAAGCAGTCACTTTCTTCCAAATATTGGTGTTATTATAATTTACAAATGTTTCACCCTTTGACCTTTGATCTCTGTAAGCCTGATCTGTTCCATCGCTGTTTAAACTGTAAATTTATTAATGACATCTAAGGAATAATTGTAGCAAATTTTATGGCCCTATCTTTTAGCATAACAGTGGTTGCTGTGTTGAGGAAATGCAATGTGCATTTTTAAAATAGCTCATGTTGTTTGGTGCTGGTGGGGACTGGGCTTGTGTGGGGCTTTGCTCTTAATGAATACTGTTCTGTGTTGTCTGCATTTGTAACATGCACATTGGAGAAAATGTTTGCATAATTCATGCTGCTTTCATGTGCTGTGGTTGAAATTTCTTTACATGTTGTCATTGTTGAAATCCTGCGTGATCTAAGCATACAGCTGATCAAGATGGCTGCTCTCAATGTGCTCAATAAGTCAGTCTGAAAACTAGTCCAAAGTACACAATAACTTGAGCAGTTATTAAAATAAGGAAAGTAAATTTTGCCAGAGTAGGCAAGACAGTGCAATACAATGAATTACAAAATATATACAAGTAGTTTTGTTAGGGTTTATTTTACAATTTACCATGAAGTCTTGGAAGTGAAAATGACCAGACAGAGTTAGAAGTTGTTTGATAGGTGTAAATCTGAAGTAAGGCCAAGCTGTATACTCTGTAACACTTATCATTCATGCACCACAATAAATGGAATTATATCTATCTGTACAGTGCCTAAGATGTACATTGTCTTAGTTAAGTAGCCATGATAACCAGCGAGGTAAGCTTGAGAAATTCATTTTCCTTAAAAATTGAACCCTATGCTAAGTATGAAACAGTTGAGTGCAACATTGATCTGCCTAGTATACATGTAACTGGTAAACTGTAGCTCTAAAGCTTTGTGTGCACAGTTGCATACTTAACACGTGCTCAACAACGCTAGAAACTGAATGACGTATGTCTGTGAAGTCAACTAAAGGAAATCAGGAATTGATGTATAACTGATACTTTGACTACACTGCTACTGAGAACTTGACACTGGTAACAAAAGTGATAGAGGTATGTATGAGTTTTTTTTACCTCACCTGGCCAAAGGTCATATGTGCTTATGGCATGAGTCTGTTTCATTCTTTCTTCCCTCTTCCATCAGTCCACAATTACTACTTTTTAATTTTTCTCAAAAACTGCTTTGTCAGTTTTGATAAGATATGTTAGGAATGTACTTGAGAATATGATCTACCAAAACTATATCCATGGGCAAGGAACTTTTCTCCAAGTGTCAGGGAACAGTATAACATTTAATGTGTTGTTGTGCTGTTAGAAACCACTCAGCCAGTTCAGCATTAGGTGAATTTCCATTAAAAACCAATAAGACCACTCTGATGTCCTAAGTGGTTAGAGCATCTACCTTGGATGTGTGAGGTCGCAGGTTTTGCCGAGTCATTAAAAAGACTTGTAAAAAATTGTACTAGCAGCTGCCTCGCTTGGTGCTTAATGTAAAGAGGTTAGTGTTAGGACTGGTCAGCCTGGTGTCTGGATAATGTGACTGGATGAGACATAATGCTACAAGTCTTGGGCATGATTCACCAGTACTAGACATCACTGCTTCATATTCATTTCTGCTATAATGTAGCATTTATTATGTAAATAGTTGTTTATATACTGTGTATTTGCATGTGTGTGTGTGTGTGTGTGTGTGTGTGTGTGAACAGATTATTATAACTTTTATGTTATATGTACATAATAGAGAGCCTCATTTAGGTAGATTTTTTCCTCATTTGTAACTGATTGAATCACCCTCTGAAAATAAAGTGTGTGTTATTATTATTATTATTATTATTATTATTATTATTATTAATACTAATACTATAAATTTCCACACTTCAGACATCATAGTGCTATGACTGAAAAATTGTTAAAGCTGTGTTAAAAATCCAAATCACACACACACACACATACACACACACACACACACACACACACACACACACACACACACACAGAGTCAGCCTGTTAAACATCAGTTGAATTTCTGTTAAAAACAACTAAGCCTGCTCAGCATTAAGTGAATTTCTGTTTTGAATATGAAGCAATATGTACATTGCTTTCAGATTATTGTCCCCACCTTTAGAATTGACTTCCATTGGGATAGGCAAAATTGACTAGCAAATTCACTCATTTATGGACTTGTTCTGGCAGGAGCTAATCAACTGCTTATTTGAGTGGCCTAACTATAATTTTTTATAGGCCACTGTCCCCTAATTCAAATACCTCTGCATATGGCTGAGGATGAATGGAAAGCTGTTACAAACAATGAATCAGTACTTGGGGTCATAGTAGTAAAGAGGTGCCAAGGGAGGTTGGAGTAGGATAGGATATCACTTTCAAACACTATAATGAAAATATAAAATGTTCAAGTATTAGTGTCTTCTATACTACATAAACTTGAAATCAGAGTTATAATTTAACTGAGGTATTTATAAATTATATATCAAGTGAAGGTTTTGTTCCAAAAGCAAAACATTATTGGCTCCAGCAACATTGTTTTTGTACAGCCACAACAAAAATTCATTTCCTTTGGGACATACATTAAAACCTCAGGTCTCACTGGACAGTTTATCTGGTGAATTTTCATCTGACAACGACCTATTGCAGAAAAATGAGAATAATTTTACACTGAAGATACAAATAAAAACAAACTAATGATTTTTGTAGAATGCATGCATGTGAGATTTTGACTGTGGCAATCAGGTTAATTTCTTACACAACTGGTGGCTTTTATACTGAACCAACACTGCCACCAACCCCTCTTTTTTACATTCATTTTTTTCACAGCAAAGAGCTATTTTGACTATTTTCCTGTGACAAGGCGGCTAAAAGAATCAGTATGTGCCTTATGCATGAATAAAGTTCACTAGTACTATAACAAATTAGCATACTATTCATCACCCCTCAACCATCTCGATTTTTAGATATTTACCTCTGCAGCAGACATATATAAATACGTAAGCCAAGTCGGCTGTTCATTTGCAGCCCAAGTTACGCATTTGATCTCTAGTGCTAGTCTAACTGTGACAGGCAGTCACCAAACAAGCCAACCCATTTTCAAGCTTAACTCAAAGTAAATCTAAACCACATTACAGATTTAGCTTCTGTGTGATTTTATAAATGCTAGGCTTATGATAATTAGGTTCATGCCTTCTACCTTAAAAATTAGGGAGGTGTCAAAATACGAAACTAACCAGTGAGACCTCAATATAATGAGGTCCATTTCTTTTGGGACATAAATAACACCCTCATTATAATGTCAGTTGGAGCCATAAAGTGTACTTGTGTACAGGTCAGGTCCAACTGCAAAGAACATAGACCCTGATCTGCCATCACAAAATGCACTGACAGATCAGGGGCTATGTTGTTTGTTCTGCTGATTACTCCTAACAAACTGCATAGACCTAGATTTGTCAAAGCATTATGTGATGGCAGATCTGGGTCTTTGCAGTTGGAGCCAATTGTACAATAGTGCATACAGTGTACTGCCACAGAGTGAGACCAGCTTGTAATGAAGTACATGGCACAGAGAATTTCATTACCACTTAATGAAATGAGAACCATGATCATATTCTCCTTTTAACAATAGGGATGTTTTCCATTATGACTCAAACTGAGAGCATTTGCTGTCAGAAGAGGGAGTCCATCTGCACAACCTTCAGTGGCAGAGGATATATGAATGCATTATGTAATTGACAAAGCTTAAAACCAAACCAGTCAAACAAAATACAGGAATTTTTTCGTAATGTAATATGCAGTACCAATCTTGAATACTGCCATATTCACAAACGTAATTTGAAATGCAAATACAGTATCAGACGTTTGCTTTTTATACATCTGCTATAAGGTGACTTTTTATACATCTGCTATAAGATGACTTTTTATACATCTGCTATAAGGTGACTTTTTATACATCTGCTATAAGGTGACTTTTTATACATCCTCTGCATGGTGACTTTTTATACATCCACTATAAGATGACTTTTTATACATCCACTATAAGATGACTTTTTATACATCCACTATAAGATGACTTTTTATACATCCTCTGCATGGTCACTTTTTATACATCCGCTATAAGATGACTTTTTATACATCTGCTATAAGGTGACTTTTTATACGTCTGCAGTGTGGTGACCTTTTATGCACCCACTATAATGTGACTTGTTATACAGCCACTGTATGGTGACTTTTTATACATCCACTGTAAGGTGACTTTCTATACATCCATTATTTATACATCCACTGTAAGATGATTTTTTATACACTTGCTATAAGGTGGAGCATATTGTGATGTTCTCCACCTGTTCATCAGGGTATCCATTGGTACATCTGTTCATCAGGGTATCCATTGGTACATCTGTTTATCAGGGTATCCATTGGTACACCATCTGTTCATCAGGGTATCCATTGGTATATCTGCCTCTTAACAGTGTTATTTCCAGACAACAATTAGAGTTGTCCACCATCTGCAACTACCAAACTTAGTGGATGGCTGGAGTTGTCCACAATCTGCATCCACCAGACTTTGTGGATGGCTTGAGTTACCCACAATCTGCAACCACCAAACTTTGTGGACGGTTTGATTTGTCCACCATCTGCAACTGGCATGAACCTGGAATAAGGAAGAATCCTATCAATTTTGTGGTCTAAAGGTTAAAGGGCAAGATCACTGAGACATTAAAAGAAAAATTATTTCTGCACAATAACTTAAGTTGTTCAACATCAACAGTTACCAAACCTAGTGAATGGCTTGCATTTGGGGTAAAAAAAAAAAAGAATGCTATTGATTACAGGGTCTTAAGGTCAAAGGTCAAGATAACTGACTTAAAGAAGAAAAAAATTTTGCTTTCTGCACAATAAGTAAAGTTTTCCACCATCTGCATTTACCAACATTTGTGGTTTCTGCAAAATAACATTAGTTCTACACCACGAACTTGGACCAAATTTTGACGGATGGCTTGCACTTGTGGCAAAAAGAAGGTTATTGATACTGGCATCACAAAGTCAAAGGTCAAAAGTCATTGTGGCTGAAAGAATAAAAATGGTTTCTTCACAAACATTTCAGTTATCTACATAGGGGACTTGTTAAACACTAGGCAAGTGCATAATATTCTATTCACTGTATTCATATTGTCAATTAAATTACCTGAAAATTCCAACATCTTGGACTTTATTTCACATGTTAGCAACTGTATGCAAGAATCAGTGCTGATATTCATCCGATGCAGAATATCCAAACATACATATTTTTGTGTTTGGCTTGGTATTTCTTCAATGTTTAATTAACACTTCTTAACATTACTGGGGTTTTTTCTTCTTTAAATTAACTTTGCCATAGATTTCTGTCTGTAGTTTTCATATTATTAATTTGACATTGATAGTTGTTGATTCTTTGGGTATATTATGAGAATGATTATCTCACTGAGATTTTAAAATATGCAAACACACACACGCAAACACACCTTTACTGATGGCATTACTGCAAAGGGATCTACATGTAGAAACACACAGACAAAAGGCAGTCTTATAACTCCAAGATAAAGGAAAGCTTTCTTATAGATATTCTAGGTTTTGATCCACTTATTCAGAAATAACAGTTTGAAACCTATATTGACATAATGTCAGCACTAAAACAGTTTGTGAAAAGAAAGAATTATATAAAGAATGAAATTTCAACAACTTTTAAGTTTACATTAAAAGTTAATAGTGCAGTACTATAACTGATGATATAAACAGTTCTGTTATAACAAAATGTGCATTGTTTTAGCTATCATAAAAATAGATGATGATAGTGATGATGATAATTGCTGTTATAATTATGTCGTGATGATAGTGATGAATATAGTTATAATTATGTCATGTTGATGGTGAGGATTGTGGATTGCTAAATAGTCTAATATGTGATAAATTCCATGTATGTGCTACTTACAGAAGTTTTTATGGAGTCCCTTTCCTGACATCATGTCAGTTGTGAGACCAGTGGCTCATTGATGTTCAATGGGTCAATTGACTGGATAAATTAAAGCTGCTATTTTCACATTTAGAGCAGTTTCAGGGGCAAGTAATTATGGTAGAGGTTTGTAACTACACAATAATGTTAGACATAAATATATGCATGAAAAGTTAAGAGTCTCGATAGAAGTCTTTAAATTTGGTAGTAGATGTAACAGTTATCATTTTAACTCTTAAACAAGACTTTTTAAGTAAATGAAATTTAAAATTATCAAAGACAGTCACCTTATTAGTGACAATAAAATTGTTAATTCTTCTGTGCTTTACTGGAGGATAATGAAATTGATATGTATCATATCTTAAAGCATATTCAGTTTACACCTCCAAGAGATCTTAGCAGACACAAATTCTATGGAAGATAAGGGGGAAATTTATTTGATTCATGAGTTAGAAATTCCAAGATACTAATTAGATAAGAAATAAATGAATAATCTGAATGTTCTTAGTAAGCTTTAATGAGATCTAATATAAATAAAAGACAAGCTACCCCAATAGACCCTCTTCTCTCAAGCTGTAAACCTGAGTATTATGACCACAGCTGTGTTTTAGTGCTAGTAGCCCAATGTCCATAGGCTGGCCTTCAGCTGATGTCACATGTGACCCTCTACTCTTCTCAGAAAATGAACATGATCAATAAATGGCAAGCCATTCTGTCCACAGAATCGCAGCATCTTCAGCCAGGAATCTAGTCTCACAAACTGTAGATGCAATTATGTCTAACAGATACCCCTCAGGGGATGGGAGAGTATAAGGAAATTAGATTCCTTAGATTTACATTGGAGACTGCAAAATCTTTGATCTATAGATTTTCTTTTTCAGTTGTAGTGCCTGATATAGTTTCACTGCCAGTCTCTTGTTGTGTTTTACTCTGATGATGTTTTGAATTGATGCAGAAATTGATGTAAATAAGTAGATATAAGTGATGTGACATGTAGCTTGATGTCCTTGAGGAAACTGATGTTATATTGGAAATAATTCTACTGGAGTTCAGAGGAAGGTGGTAAAACTAGCTTTAAGCAGACATAATTGTTGTTTTGGTCAGTAAGCATTTTTTAGCTGTGACTTGTCTTCAGTGAACAAAAAGATGACTATTGAAGTCAGTTTATGCTGGAAGTTGTATATCTACATGGCTGTAGCAGCTATATGACTGAATGAAATATTTAATGTGTTGATGTTAACAGACATAAAAATCATACAGCCAAATCATATTGTTGACATACAAGACTGTTGGACATCATGTTTATGTGATGACACTGAATAAGATGGAAAACTCACATTCACCCCTTGCCAACAATCTGTACATGGAAATGGCTTTATCATGCAGTATTTGGGTCCAACAATACCATTATAAGATGGAAATGTAGGAATTTTCAGGATTACACCATTGGATATAAATAATAGCCAAATGAAAACCACGCTGTAAAGATGTCTCTCTATACACGGAATCATAAGTATCCTTTTCAGTTCAAGTTGTCAGTACAAGTTACAGAGAGTAAATGGTTTATATATAGAGAGACTAACAAAGAATTAGGAAAAAGTCTCATTAAATCTACAAAACTGGCATTAATTTTAATTGGTCACGATTTATTTTAAAGTTTATTGCATGGCTTGTACAGATCATAAGACACAACACACAACTTATGAAGACATTTATAGGCCCCCTTCAGCATTAGAAGTACAATATGTAATCCTGATAAAATTTCCATTTTTTGCAAAAGCATGAATATTGAATGTTGTTTTGACCATGAAAACAAATGAACTCACTGTAGTATTATAAAGTTGTGGCTGCACTCATGTCAGGCTTTAAGATATAAAAATTTTTTGCAGTTTATGTGTACCAGTTGTATCTCATATCTTTATGCAAAACCTGTATGTTTTGGAATGGTATTTAGTAGCATGGTGAATCACCAGTGTACTAATTACAAAGTATGAATTTGAATTGCTTTAATTAGGGCTAATTGATATACTCAAGACACATTTTATTCTACTTTAAATAGAAGACATTGGAAGAGGTATGTAAAAATTTGATATTGTTTTTGTTATACTTATAGTACAACTATTTTATACTTTTTAAATGAAATGACCATGAATATTTTTTTGTCTGTGTAATTCACTGCCTTTGTGTTTATTTTGTGTCACCTTCCTCCATGTTTATGTATGTCAGTTTATCTTTGTTTTACTCTTTAGACATTTTTATACCCATCTTTGCAATATGTATCCATCAATATCCAGGAATGAACTGAAAGATGCTGACACTAATATGGGTATTAATTATTCCAGTGATCAGTGCCAAAAAATGTTTATTTACCAGGTGTAATGGTACCAATTCATAAAATTTCCATTTTGAAAAGTCGTTTTTTATATGGTGAGATTTCTTTGAATCATAAACCTCTGTAAGAGAGACACGTTTGTAACAGGCCCACACTGGCTATAATACAGTGCTGGCTTTTGTGTGGGGACTACCTTATATATTTGCTTATGAGTCCAGCTGCACAAACCCAGATCTCCCATCTCATAATGTACCCGCGGATCTGCATCTATGCAGATTGTTAGGAGTAATCAGCAGAACAAACAACATAGACCCTAATCTGGAGGCACATTATGCTATGGCAGATAAGGATCTTTGTTGCTTGCAGTTTGACTAGACTTCTAAGGAACTATATATGGTACATTTTATGTACAATGTAGAGTTAAACCCCACTATAATGTGCATTGTTATAACACAAATTTGGATAACATGATCACATGATGGCTTCCAGCATTTATATTGATTATTGTGTGATCGTAATCATGATGGTGATTCCAAAGGATTTGTAAAACAGAATGAATCAAAAAATCTGTTTGCTGCAGCTTGAGGTAAATTTGATTTATTTATTTATTACTGATGCAGTAATAAAACTTTGTCTGGTTATGAAGCTGCATTAAACCTCATTGTCATTAGCGCTTGCACATTTAAAAAAAACCCCACTTGCATCAAATGATAAGTTTATTGCTCTTGTGCAAGAACTATTGGAACATTCTTAAACAATACTGAAAAATTGTTATGGAGACATCAATCAGTGGGTGTTAGGATCAGGTCCAGTGCATTCCTGTTTTGTTTTCATAAAAAACGATCATTTCAATGTCACAGAGCTACACCACCTTTAGATGAAAATGTCTGTGTTATGGATACCTATTCAGAGCTCAAGAGAAGAATGTAATAAATTTAGTCATTTACTTCCTGTTTTTAAAAATTACATTTTTAAAATTCCCTGGGGTATTTTGTGAACACTTGTGCTGTGAGATAATGTTCTAGCTCATACAAAAAACACATGAAATACTTTTCTTTTTTTTTGGCTAAGTGGCGGGTGGGGCATCTGTCTGGTGCCCCCCCCCCAATACAAAAAGCTACTAGGGCAAGAACACCATGGGTCCTCTTACATCCATTTAATTGTTGATTCTGTTAAACATTCTGTAACTAACATAAGTCTGCAAGTTAGATACTTTCAAAACTTTCACAAATGAGCAAGAACATATGTTGATTACATGAATTAATAATGCCTGATAAAATGCCATAACAGAAACTTCTAATATGGACAAATGTATCACATCTAAGCAAATACCTGTATTTGAGGTTTAAGTCACTGTTACTTTTGACCAAAACTTAAATGTCAGTTACAAAGAAACTACAGGGATAATACTTTAGAACTTTCAAATAAGAGACAAACACTTGTGCTTATTCAAAGTATATTAATTTTGTCTTGAAACATGCAGCACAAGTCATCCACACTTTCCATTAAATGCTTGATTTCATTCCTTGATCTCATGGAATTTGGTTGGTAAAAGGGGGCATTGTGATATGTGATGTGTAAATCCCTGCCAGGGCTTATGTTATTGTTAGATAAATCTAAGAAAATTGTCCAGCCATTAAACAAAACACAGGTATGCAGGCCATAGTTTAGTGGGTAAACAATGGCAAATCAAAGGCTATTTCTAAACTTGCATTGAAATTGAGTATTATAATTTACATTCCCTATGACATAACATTATGTCTCAGGTTTGAAGTCTCCAATAAAACAGCTTGCAGCTAATATACAGGCTTTTTGGTGAGACCCCCAACTGCCTCAGAGAAAACAAAGGTAAGTAATTGACAGGGGTTACTGCTATGCCTTTTGATTGCACTGAACAAGTAAAAATGTTCACAAGAACTGGGTTTTTAAAAAATTAAAACGTGTTATTTAAATCTCCTACATTGGAAATCCAGATCTCTTGCAGTTACACTGTAGACTTAGCACATGTATATAGCTTACCTGTAAGGTATGACTACCAGTATGTGTATTATGCATGTTGTCTTTTCTGCATCATCCATCATACATTCACATTTGCAATTTCAACTTCATCTCAAAACGTGCCAAACTGATTTGAACCAAACTTGACAGAAAATATTCTGACATCAGCAGCTTTCTAGTTTGATAAATGATGCCAGTCCACCATCGGATATTGCCACAATTCGATGCCCAAAACTAGAAAAACCTGAACAGCTTATCAGATATTTGTTTTTCTCAAATTTGAATGTTTCTGTTCAAATCAGAATAGCAAAAGGACTATTATAGTAGCCCCCTTCTTGAAAGACCACTCTCAAGAAAGGTTACCTGTTTTCTGTGATTACATTGTTTGACAATAAAATCATTTTTATTTTTACCACTTTGTCCACCTTAGGTCACTGTCCACATAAGGCCACATATTTCTGCAGAAGGGGTTGGGACCACTCTACTTGGTTTGAGTTATATTCAAATAATAGGTCTTGACAAGTATCACTCAGCTATCATCTGATGATGAAAAACTGGTAAGTTATGGAGTGTGACAAGGTTCAGTTTTAGATCCATATCTATTTCTGATTTTTTTTTGGCAACTTAACTCAAACTATAATAAATAGTATACTCGCAGGTGACCCCTTTGCATGATGTATCCAACCATATCAGGTGCAAAACAAATCTTAAAGTGGACTTGAATACAAACTCTGGACTTCAGACATGGTATGATGGAAATTTCTTGCAAAATAAAAATGGACAAAACAAAATTTTTTCTTACCACAACTAAATAGAAGTAATTAAGATCACAGCATTAACCATGTGAAACTTTTGTATGACAACAGATAGTTCCTGAATGATGTCATCAGCCACCATATTTGTGGTTCACATTGCATCTCAAAATACTTTCACGAAAATTACATACATAAACAGAACGCTTATCAAGCTTTCTGTTCATATCTTATCTCAGCGAATGTGGATATGTGAGAAAGCTTGCCAGTAGCTTCTCATGGGTCGGTGGTTCTTTCCGCGGATTTCCCGGTTTCTTCCTCCACCATTAATACTGGCCGCCATGTATAGCCTATCGTGTGCTGAAAAATGGCGTTAATCCCCATAACAACAACAACATATCTTATCTATATTTGTAATTTATAAGTTGACTTTGCTTCAGTGTGCCTTTTTAAAAATGGTAAATTCTGGTGATAGCATATAGGAGAAACTGCCAGTTTGCCCATCATCCAGGTAAAATAGGCAGAATGTCGTCAGCTATTGACCTCAACGGGAAGCTTCTATACCAGCTTACAGATGGTGAATAGTGATAAAATACTTGGTGTGCAAGTAGATACAAACACATCAGTCACATCATCAAAAAAATCTTGCCTTTGACTACTTGAGAATATTAGAAATAAAGTTCAGTTGAAACATCATAATTATGTTTTACAAAAGTTATATTTTTTGAGTGGTGCAGTATTTTATGGGTTGATATTACTGGTACAAATCTACAAAAGCTGTAAAAAATTGCTACCAAAAATCTTGTAAAATTATGCTTGATACTTCATTCAACAACATTTTTGGAGTGATTGATCAGGTTGATGAGGTGAAAATTTTATTTGTATATGAATATATATTTGTCAGAAACCACAATTCATGTATAAAATATCTAACAAATCAGCTCTGTAAACTCCTACACTCTTTTGCATGAACAGATCATCTCTGTAATTCCTATGCTCTTTTGCATGAACAGATCAGCTCTGTAACTCCTACGCTCTTTTGCATGAACAGATCAACTCTGTAATTCCTATACTCTTTTGCATGAACAGATCAGCTCTGAAATTCCTACGCTCTTTTGCATGAACAGATCAGCTCTGTAATTCCTACACTCTTTTGCATAAACAGATCAACTCTGTAATTCCTATGCTCTTTTGCATGAACAGATCAGCTCTGTAATTCCTACGCTCTTTTGCATGAACAGATCAACTCTGTAATTCCTACACTCTTTTGCATGAACAGATCAGCTCTGTAATTCCTATGCTCTTTTGCATGAACAGATCAGCTCTGTAATTCCTACGCTCTTTTGCATGAACAGATCATCTCTGTAATTCCTATGCTCTTTTGCATGAACAAATTGGATCAGCTTTGTAATTCCTACGCTCTTTTGCATGAACAAATCAGATCAGCTTCTTAATTCCCACACTCAGTTTCATAAGACAGAACAGGACAATGTATATAGTCAAATCATGAGGAAGACTTAAATAACCTTAAATTTTAAAGCATTAAAACAAGTCTTTGAATGAAACTTTTGGTATTAAGGTGCCATTGTTGAGAATAATGAACATGATTAAAATTTTTCGCAATTCTTTTTTTCATGGGATTTCTTGGAAGAACATTATAAGTTGCTTCCACCACTTACTGATGGCATTTCCAGTGATGATATTCACACTGACAAAGTAATGGACTTTTAAAAAGGGTTAAGTTAATTAACTATATTGACTTTTTGATTTTACCCATTCCTTTTTCTGTTTTGTCGTCTTTGTGGGGATGCCGAAACTTATTTTACTTATATAGCTAGGATGGTGCTGATGTGCCACTAACCCTATATATACAAATATATTTCATGATTTTATTGCTTGTAAGGGAGAGAATATGGGACTGCCATGTTTCAGTGTTAGAGTGAATCTATAAGTGTAGTAAACTTGGATGCTTTACTAATCACTTTACTTTTGGGGGGCCACGGAGTCCAGATGGCCTAGGGTGCTCACCTTTACAAATCACTGACATCTCACCTCTATCCACATAGGTATGAGTCTGGTTCAGCCAATGTTGGTATGTGAGAAAGCTTGCCAATAGCCTCTGGTGGGTTAGCGGTACTTCCTATGATTTTCCCAGGTTCTTCATGAACCAAATATACTGGCAGCCATGTATGGCCTATCATGGTGTTAAATCCACAAAACCACACACTATTCTTGGGTGGATTTTTATGCATCTATACTTGCTTATAGGTCGAGTCAAACTGCAAATAACAAAGACCCTTATCTGGCATAGGATAATTCACCAGCAGATCAGGGTCTTTGTTGTTTGTTCGACTGATTACTCCTAACAAACTTCACAGACCCAGATCTGCCAACATATTATTCAACGGCAGATCTGGGTCTGTGCAGTTTGCAGTTGGACTCGACTTATACATAAGTATACATAGTAATCTGTGTCTCATACTTATCTTTGTATATTGTTATATTATAAGTTTAGGTGTGTCATGTTTGTATGTGTGTAATAGGCATAAATGTAACATTTATATCATTTCTTCTACATATTGTATATAATGTTGTATTGGGGCTTGGTGTAAACTGAGTCACGTTAATTTTAAAGACATCAGTAAATGTTTTTTCCTTATTTACAATTTGGAGTCTATTTTCTGGGTTGATACTGTCCAGAGAGGTGTGGAAGCAATCTTGTACAGTAATGTAACATTCTTGGATTGGATAAAGTAATTGACTTGACCAGCACTTTTTTGTTACTGTCAACAGTTGCTTAGTTGTTTGGTCCAGTTATCACAATTGAGACAGACATTCTGGGAGGAGAAACAGCTGCCATGGTCATAAAATGCTGATTGGGCAAATAAAGTTCAGTCCAGATTAGTAATAAAATGTTGGCAGGACAAATTAGAAGTTAGATCTGAAAATTAAAAGACACCAAATGGCAAAATTTTAAATTCATGTGATTTGATTAAAACTATATTATGCCCTTGGCAATTATAAGGAAATTATTACATTGTGCAACATCCAATCTTTTAAAAATGATTGCAATAAATGAAGACAAGGGTCTTGTACTTGTGTTTTCCATAAAAATGTATCAAAATCAACAACACAACCCTTATTTACATCACCATATTTCTGGTGTCTGTTTTGTTATCTTTGTTCTACAGTGACAAAACCATATCTTGCATCCAATTTTGTATTTTTGGTAGCAATTTGCAATGGGCCAGAAATGCGATTTCACAGTAAGATATATACTCGTTTGTAAGTTGGATCCAACTGCAGAGAACATAGACCCTGATATGCCATCGCATAATGTGCCGACAGATCAGGGCCTTTGTTTTGTTCTACTGATTAGTACTATTTATAGACCCAGATCAGTCAGGAAATTATGTGATTACAAGAGAAATAGACTAATCTTGGATTCCTATAAAATCTATTTGGCTAATAAAGCAACAGTCCTTATATATATATATATATATATATATATATATATATATATATATATATATATATATATATACACACACACACAAAAACAGGGTTTAAAGATCTGCTGTGCATTTGCTTGCTATGCATCATTGACAAATAGTTAAATAAGCCATTGTTGATTAATATGTATCTTATTAGTCCTCATTGGTAATGTCAAATGCAACCTCATCAGCCACAGCTGTCTTCAAGTACACTGGAAAAGATATTGAATTGCAGCCTCAGTTGTTATCTGTAATTGGAGTAATTGAAAATGCACAGTCCCTCTGCAGGCTTCTGACTATTGGCAGATGTAAATACCAGAATCAGCTTGATAGACAATTTAAAATTCCTGACACTAGATGTCTCCACTGATCCATTGGGTATTGTAGTATTTACTACTATGCAATCTGCAAAGGAATAAAAATTACAGAATTTTAGTTGCTAAAGGAAAATGAACTCTTATTGTGTCTTGAATAAAGTCTTAAGTAAGTGGAAATGTGTGTCCAAAATTTTATATAAATGCACAGAGCAGTTTTAATAAAGATATGAATTTCAGTCGTGTTCCAAATGAATTCTTGAATGTGTTGATGTGCCAATTGTCTTTAATGTGCCAGTGTACCAGTAGTTTTGATATATCTTAATAATATAATCCAAAATGTCTTTGAATGAGTCCTCAGTAATTACAAATTAGTGTTTTATGCAAAATATCAATGAGTACTTAGTAATTCCAGTGAAAAAGTTTTAGATAAAAGATTCCTCTCAGATTATATCTGAATACAACAGTAAATATTTCTACAGACTGATATTAAAAGAGGAATGAATAATCTTGTTGATCTCAAACCTTTACACATCCCCACTTGACCTTTGTCACCATAACATTTTAAAAAAAAAAAACCTCAGTGATCTAAATGGAAAATTACCCCAAAATGTAAAGAAGTTTGTTTCTAGAATCTTTCAAGGTCATAATCAAGGGACTACTCTGGTGGCTTAAGTGGTTAGAGCATCCGCCTTGGATGCAGGAGTCATGGGTTCGAGCCCAGGCCGAGTCATACCAAAGACTTATAAAAATGGTACTAGCAGCTGGCTCATTTGGTGCTCAGCATAAAAGGTTAGTGTTAGGATTGTTCGGCCCGGTGTCAGGATAATATGACAGGGTTGAACATGAGGCTACATGTCTGCGGCATGAGGCCCCAGTGCTGGACTTCACTATAAACTGCCACGCTGCGACATTGTAGCAATATGACTGAAACATTGTTAAAGCTATGTTAAAAATCCAAATTACATGCACACACTGATAATCAAGGCAGGGTCTTCAACTCAAACCCTAGTAAACCATCTGTTTATAACTTACAAAGAAGGCAAAAAGCAGGTATGTTTCAAAACTCAAACCTTAATCATGGACTAAAGTTAAGCACGCAAAATAAATTAAGTATAGATAAGACTTTTCACTGGGTAAAATGGTTGTAAATGATTACGCAGAACAGGTATGTAAATCATTGCTTTCACAGACGAAGAGCTAATAAATATGGCAATGTCCTGTGCCTCATTAAAGTCATCAATTGCAAAGAATAAATTGAGAAGTTATTGTTTGATCTGCCACACTGCAGACATCATAGCGATATGACTGAAACATTCTTATTGCTTGATCCTACCACACTGCAGACATTGTAGCAATATGACTGATTAGTTGCCAGAGGAAAAAAAATATGGCATTTTAGTTGGTTTTTGGATTTGTGAAAGAATGTTTTATTTTCCGGGATTTTTTAATATTATTGAAGACATGGACTCACTAAAATGAAGGGTTTTTGTTTGTGGTCAAAACTTTCTTTTATTGAGCAGTGAAATTTGATGTTGATATAAGCAGAGGTCAACATCTCTATTAGGTAAAATTTAGTATGGTCAGTTATGCTGTCAAGGATCAGTATAAAGTGTAACTAAGGTAACTTCCAGCCATGATTGATAGTGAGCCATGGGCCATTTATGTGAGCCATGGGCCATTTATGTGGTTTTATCTTCACAGGTCCTGAACAAATACCACACTTCAAGTCTCTACTCTTGATTGCTATGTAATTACAATAGACTGCTCAGATAAAGGAATAAATCCAGAAAGGACCTAATGGAGGATCATTTGTTGGTAATTATTTTCACCTTCCATTTATTAAGGTGGTGTGTCATTCTTGAAATTATGACTCTTGATAGTTCATAATCCTTATTTTAAAAAAAAAAAATTGCTGTGTAACCCATTCATTATTGCCTATAACACAATTTAGCTTTTAAAATGAACAGCTTTGAAGTATCTGCTGGATTAAGTAGTTTTTATTGAAATGTGTACCTTAGATGGATTCTGTGTGAGTGTTCTAAAAGGAGATATATGCTAGGTTTGCCAGTAACTGTTTTCCCCTCCATGTTTACAGTATATCTTTCATCATAAGACTGTATACCCCAGGCTAGTGTCAAACAGTGAGGGTTGGTTTACTGTTGGAGATATTCCTAGTACATATTTGCCAAAATTGTGTTGAAAAATTGGAGGTGGGATTATCATAAATACAGGCTTATTATTAGATACATATGGGGAGTGGGATTATCATAAATACAGGCTTATTATTAGATAAATATGGGGAATGGGATTATCATAAATACAGGCTTATTATTAGATACATATGGGGAGTGGGATTATCATAAATACAGGCTTATTATTAGACACATATGGGGAGTGGGATTATCATAAATACAGGCTTATTATTAGATAAATATGGGGAGTGGGATTATTGTAATACATGCTTATCAGTAGATATAAATATGGCAGCCTGTGCTGTGCAATGTTTGATAAGTACAAGTAGTTAATTAGAGACCAAGTGATCATGATTCAGAACAGTGCTGAATAAAGCTTACACATATACAGTAATACGTACACTGTACTTATACAGTAATGTTTATATTGCTTGTATTGTACAGTAATACATACATTGTACATGTTGTACAATAATATGTATATTGTACATGTACACTAATAATTATTTTACAGTAATATGTACATTGTAATTGCATCTTGTGCTAGAAAATATTATTTAGAGGTCTTGATCAAATGTAACATTGCAGTCCATTTTGTATCTGACTGTTGTTGGAAAAAGTCAAGGAAATTCACTGTGTATTCGCATTCGGTATAAGTGCTTCATCTAGCCTAGGCTTGGTTTTAAAAGGAAAAGAAACCACAATTGTTGCATTGTAGAAAGCCACAATTGTTGCACTGTAGTAAAGTAAGTATGTGAATTTATTGATTTATATGGTTGCCTAACACAGTTAAAATATTAATTTTTCTGAAGTAACACAGTTAGTCTGAGACTCAAAAGTAGATACCATCTGAAGCTGTAGCAGGGGCTATTCATGCATGTGTTTATAATTTTATTATGAATACAATATGGTAAAAAATTTGGACATTATAGACCTTTCCTGTGCAAAGTTCTTCCATATTTACCTCCCCATGGTCACTACATGTCATTGCTTGCATCAGCCAGGAAAGTACTGGCTATGTTTGCTGATTATATTTATGCCTGACCCAAAAAGTTTAAATAAAAAAGGTAGCACAACAGCTTTCTTTATTACTATGAATAAATGTAATTTTAGCAGAAAATTTTTAATTTATACTCGCGAACACTTTCATTATTACATAAATGAATAAAATAATGACACTCAAGTTCACTAAATTTCATTGCCCATATTTCTGGAAAGTTTATCATGCAGGAAGTCGTATCAATAACCCATCTGTTCCTTTAATTTCAATAAAACTTGGATATTTATTTAAATAAGTTTCTTTTTAATTTTAACTTACATAGGATATATGAAATTCAGCAAACTGTCACTAAAAAACGAAACTAAAATGTCAAGGTTATTCAATTATCATAACTAAGAAAAACAAGTAAAATGTCAGTTGAAACATCAACGATGAACTTAAAACATGTTGAAGGACCATATAGTTAACGTCCCTGCATTTCCTGATAATTGAAGAACAAAAATGCACTGTTTGAAATGCAGCATTTTTTTATATTGTGTTGCAGTATCAGATTGTTTTGGTTACACTTGCCTGTATTGTTATTTATAAGTTATTTCTGTTCATGATATTTAAATCATGGTGTTTGTTATGATTACTAACTGAATTTAAATTTAACTTTAAAAAAAACTGAGAAAGGATGATATACATGTTGCTGCCACAAGTGTTTTTTATCATCTACAGTTTTTTTCTTCTGCCATTTAATTTCATAGTAATGAACACTTTGTATATGTAGAAAATGAAATTGTTTACATTAAAAAGTTTAAACATACTCAACTTTTGTTATAACAGAAGTGAGGGTATTTATTTATTTCCCTGTGTATTAAAATAATTTGCAATATCACAGAAATATTGTTCATGAACTTAAGCTTTTGATTATCAAAATATTGGTTGTAAAATCTTAAATTCATTTTAAACTTGAATATTCATTGCTGTACTCAAGAAAATTTTTTTATTAATCAATTAATGTGATTTTTTTGTTTAATTTGTTACTTTCCTAATTTGATTCACTTATTTATGTATTTATTTATTATTTTTTTTGTGTCTATTAGCATTCTATTTTTGCAAAAAGAATCTGTGAATGAAATTATATGTGAATGAAAGTGACAGTACAACCTGTTCTAGCTAGTGTGACTGACAAAATCTGAATCATTTGTAATTTTTAAAAAATTTGGCAAATAATCGGATGAAACTGATCAGTAATTCAAAACTTGGAATGATCATCTTGATAATTGAGGACAAGAAAAATAATTCCATGAATTTCTGAATTGGGAATGTGTGTGTATGTGTGATTTGTTATTTTTGGCTTTAACAATTTTCCAGTTATATTGTTACAGTGTCAGCAGTGTTGCAGTTTATAGTGATGTCTAGCACTGGGGCATCATGCCGCAGACATGTAGCATCATGCCCTACCCAATCAGATTATCCTGACACCAGGCTGACCAGTCCTAACTCTATCCTCTTAATGCTGAGCACCAAATGAGGCAGCTGTTTGTACCATTAGTCTTTGATATGGCTCAGCCGGGGTTCAAACCTGCAACCTCCTGCGTCCGAGGCAGACGATCTAACCACTTGGCCATTGGAGTGGTCCTAATTGAGCTTCTGTTATGATTAGTAATGGCTGACATCAGTACATTAATGACAGGTGGCCAAATATGAACATGATCACAGCTTTTAAAACCAGCACTGAAAGGTCTGTACTGTTTGAAGCTCTAATAGAGCCTGTGTTGTTTTTTTTTTCTTTTGTCTTTGTTGCTATTTATTCATTACAAATTGTTTGTTTTAATGGGACTATTTATTGTTTAAAATGTTGATTTTATTGCCCTTTGGTTGGTTGTTTGGTATATGTTTAACACCATTTTTCAGTACATGATAGGTTATATATATATAATGGCCAGTATATTTGGTAGAGGAAGAACCTGGGAAAATCCAGAAAAGACATTGACCCATGGGTAAGCTACTAGGAAGCTTTCTCACATACCCATATTGGCTTAGTGTGAGAGGCCAACCCAAAATCTAAAGAGTTCATTGAATGATATAACTGTCATTATAAATAATGCAGGTCACAGACACAGACAAGTACTCCAATTCTCCCATTTGCTTCATTCATAAGGGGAAGAGCCATTGTGGCTCTATGGTTAAGGCATTGGACTACATACTTCATAAGCATTAGGTCCTTGCATTGTTGAGGCATTCTGGCCAAAGCAATTCAGATGTCTGATTTATCACTGTGCTTGGGACTTCCAACTTGATCAGAACAGATCAGTTTGAAAGATTGTAAATTGATAGTGGTCAGTGTGACAGCTTAATGGCCTGGGGGTCAGTTTGAATGGAATGTGTTTCAGACCATCTTGACACCCTGAAGTGAAGCTTTTAATGTCCATCAAGGAAATTCATGTGAAATAAATTTTCAAATCCAACTTAGGTTTCAAAATAGTTTTATTCTAGAAATAGCAAAAGATAGTTTAGATAAGAAAAGAAATAGAGTAAAATGTAATATAAAAAAAGAGGAGGATGAATCTTTTTAAAGGTAACATGTACATTCGCATACAAGTTGAGTCCAACTGCAAACAACATAGATCCTGTTCTGCCATATCATAATGTATCTTCAGATCAGGGTGTGTGTTCATTCTACTACCAATAACTCCTAACAGACTGTGCTGAACCAGATCTGATGGTGCATTATGCAATGGCAGATTTGGGTCTGTGCAGTTTGCAGTTAGACTGATAAGCAGGTTTATATGGTAAAGGATATCTTTCAAGACCTTAAAAGAAAAGGATTCTTTTGCATTTGCTTGTTTGCGTTTTTCTATATCATTTTTAATGTAGCTTTAACAGTTTGATATCACTACGATGTCTGCAGTGTGGCAGTTTATAGTATGTCTAGCACTAAGTCATCATGCCCCAAAAATGTTGCATCATATCCCACCCAATCACATTAACCTGACACCAGGCTGACCAGTCCTAACACCAACTTCTTAATGCTGAGTGCCAAGCAAGGCAGTTGTTAATACCATTTTTAGAAGTCTCTGGTATGACTTGGCCAGGGTTCGAACCTGCAAGGAAGATGCTCTAACCACTTAGACCACCAGAACAGTTTTTGCATTTTTGCAAAATATTCAGAATTGTTCTGTTTTCCATGGATTACTGCAATGTAACAGTGTTAAACTAGCAGACTTAAATACAGGCATGTGTGACGTACAGCTAGGAGGCCAATTCCAGCTCACAACCTGGCTTGATTTTGTTACATTTTCATTACATGGGTACATTTAAAAGTCACTGTCTACCCTGTGTCATGGAGGGAGTCATATGCTTGCTGTAATAACATGTGTTTGTGTATATATATATATATATATATATATATATATAGAGAGAGAGAGAGAGAGAGAGAGAGAGAGAGAGAGAGAGAGAGAGAGAAAGCTTTCAAAGTATTCTGCAAGTTTTCATAATTACTTCCCATAAAACAAGAAACAACCATCTTAAAGGCCTTGCCCTTCAACAAGTATATACTCAAGACTGATTCAACATAGAAATCAATTGAAAATGAATACTTTATGAACTCCTATGTCCTGATTTAAATTTAAACAGTAGAATAAGTAATTGTGTGTATCAAACAATTGTATAGTAGGATAAAACATAATTCTGTGGCATATCTTATTTTATTTTGTGGGTTTAAACAGTGCTACGTGCCTCCACTTTGTTGGGGGGGGTTGTAGTGGAAATTTGGTTATCGTAATCTAGAGGGTGATCGCCTTCGGTGTTATTGCCCAGATCGAGTAAATATCAATATAAAGTGTGAAACTTATAGGTGGAATAGATAGAGATCTGAGTAGATATATAAAACAGAATGACCTGAGCCCCCATACATGGAAAAAATAACAATTTAATCAATTACAGAAACAACCGTGATAATGCATTACATTAGGAAGATACACTTCTTTTTGAAATAAATCATTCACCAAATTTCAAAACACAAATATACTTATATAAATAGCCGATCTGTTTTAAATGATAGAATTAGTTCATCATAGAATTGAGTGAACAATCGAAGTCATTGCCTTGTACAACTTCATAACCTGATTATTTCCGGTTCATTCCAAATTAACTGTGGCTGTTCTTTTTTGGACCTTTCCAGTTTTCTTTTCTCTTCTCCAAACTCTCTATTGTCTCGCCTCTTTCGGCCCTCGAACTTTTAGTGGGTAGGTGGATACGTATGTGATACGTAGATACTTTGATAGGTAGGTATGTGGATACATCCCATGGAGCTATTTCACCTTCCAAAAATAAACAAAGAAGCAACCTAAATCTTCTGTCAGATATCCTACTGGGAATTGATTATTATATCCCTCTCGTTATGTCAGATATCGTTCTGTCAGAATTTAAAGAGATACCAAAGGCTATCTGGTCAAGCTAAACATGGCAGACCATAAACAAACCTAGTTTCATAAGATTAATGTACTTCCTAACGGCTATTTCAACCTGACTCACATTATCATCCCCCGAGACATCAGTTCCGGTCTCATCTCAATTACATAAATGAATGAATGAAATGCATTACATGGCTTAACTACGTTATTTCTAGCGAATACACAGATTCAAGTTTCTAGCATATATGAAATCTCACTTCATGGTTTAACAACGTTAATTTCAGTCAATACGCACTCAAGTCTTTATCATACGTGAAATCATCTAAGGTCGGTGAATTCACACGGATTCTCGAAACTCATATCAACTAAAGTAAGGCATGAAATTCTTAGATATATATTTTCCTATAACAATCAAGACAACACATTCAAACAATTCGTCAAACTTGTATAAAGAATATCATTGTACAGATTCATATAGATGAACTCACACAGTTGTATTCATATCAAGAAAATTGATCTATGAACCTAATCAAATAAATTCATGCAAATATAAGCAAATAAATCAAACAAACCGTTATATTGATATTAACGAATAGCATGAGACTGGCACAAAATACCTTGTGTTTTCAAGCTTCATTATCTTCTACCACCAATATCATGTCCGTCATCTTTCCAGACATCTGATTCCTTGGATAATTATTTTATGAGTGAATTTCTTCTAAATTCGACCTCAGAGGCTCCTACATTTGTTTTCTCTTGCAGAAAAGTGTAGACTAACTAAAATTTTGCGATGGGACATATTAAAACCAAGGAATTTTCATGTGGGAATCACGCTCCTTATTTAGCGTAACCAATCCGGATTAAATATATCTCCCGCCTTTGTAACTAGGTGCCAAATTGTAGTCTGCATGACCTCTAGATTCCCAAATAACTAATTCTGGAAAATTTCAAATCTGACAATTCCGATACAAGACCAAAGTTAGCTTTTTTCCTTCCCGTCTGTCTGACGGTTAAATAAACAAATGTTTAATTAAGAATCGTTTCTCTCCTGACACAGCCATTAACAATCCATGCATTATGGTGATTTAACATGCGCGGTCCCCATAAATCTAATTAATCGTTCACCTGCCCAAATTAATGTGCTCTTCATAGATCAACAGAAATTTGCACCCTTACAAACGGCATTATTGGCTATATCATGCAGGGGGAATGGGATTTACCATTTTAAGTGCCTTTCCCAATTACATGCTAAGATGGCAGATCCTGAGGCTGGCCTAGGTAGGTATTAAGCCTATGATCCTTGTATTATGAATCCAGTGATCTGCCACCTGAGCTACTGTGTCTCCCTCCATAACTTGTAAAATTAAAAATGGTACAAGAGTCCCTCAATATAACACATGTAATATTGAAAAGGATCCTACAAGGGTCCCTCACTATAACACTGTTGTAATATCAAAAAGTATACTACAAGGATCCATCACTATAACACTTGTAAATATTGAAAATGGTACTGTAAGGATCCCTCACTGTAACACTTGTAGCATTATAAAGGATCTTACAAGGGTCCCTCACTATAACACTTGTAATATTATAAAGGATACCACAGGGTCCCTCATTTTTGAAAAGGATACTAGAAAGGTCCCCCACTATAACTTTTCAGAAGAGCCTGACAAAGTTTGTGTTGGCAGTTAGTTTGATTTATTCTGGGGCTGGTTCTATCATAACATAAAATGGGATCCATGATCATACCTGTATACTAGGGACCACACTATATCGAGGTGTTTAATAGCGAGGGACTTCTGTATTCCTGTAATGCTAGGAAAAATTGACCAATATGATGGTGAACACCTATTTATGGGTAGATACATTTTAGTGGAACTGAAATGTGATTATATATAAATCAGAACAGTTAAGGCTTTTGGAACTCTATTGGTTGACCCTAGAATGTTAAACATGCACCACATGCTGTGTTAGGTCTATAATTTAAAAGCCAATGACAACTATTTCAGGTTCATTTAATGTCAAGCTCACACCCTCTTCTATTCTTGAAAGCTTTTATTTTGATTGAACTATGACTGTTTAAATATGTCAGTAAACAAATTAGTTATATCAGATACCTAAATTTGACAGTGCTTTTACAAGATAATCCTAAAACTTGAATTAAGATTGAATCATGCTACAATTATTCTGACTAATTGGAAACCTGCATTTGTACATTTTGAGTTTTTAAACATCTGTTATCAGTTGGTAAATATGTCATAATGTCCACTAACCTGATCATCATTTTGTCTGTCTGTTTATTCTCTATGGAGATACTTATGGATTCTGACCTGTAGCTCATATATTGGGCAACCCTGTGTTAGGTCCAGAAACTTATAGTCATTGTTTAGAGCAGGAGTCTCAAACTCAAACCACCCTGAGGGCCGCATGAGGGCATTTTCGATGGCCTGTGGGCCGCATCACCTTTGTAATCTCTCATGACACCATGTGATGCCAATAATTTTGTGGGCCACAGGTCGCGTGTTTGAGACCCCTGGTATAGAGATACTTATGGATTCTGGCCTGTAGCTCATATGTTGGGCAATCCTGTGTTAGGTCCTGACACCTATAGTCACCGTATAGAGATACTTATGGATTCTGGCCTGTGGCCCATATGTTGGGCAACTCCATGCTAGGTCCTGACATCTATAGTCCTTGTATAAAGATTCTTAATTTTATTGTTAGAAGGGAGGCACATTGAAATGTCATCTATTTTGTCAAATGTAGTATCCTGTGGCAGTTAACCTTTGGCCTCTGCTTTAATAAATTCTCACCTCATCATTACAGTTCTGTCTTGTCTGCCTCTGTTTATGCTGGAATTTGTTCTCTTGACTGTTGTCTTTAAGCAATGAAACTAACTGTAGAACAGTAGATAAGAGGAGCTAATATTTCTTTCAGTTACCATACCTCACCAAAAAGTTACTTATGCTACATTTTTAAATACTTGTGCCATTCCTCACAGGTTTTCAGTCTGTAGGATGCGTAATGTCCTTTTTTTATGTCGACAGCTTATGTATATAAGTATACTTATAATGCCTGGTTGGTAGGGCTCACAATTTATAAATTAATTTTGAAAGTGACCATAAAGCTGGAGAACATAGTTTTTGCCCATTTGTTGCCAGCTTTTGCAGTGTTTTGTCATTACTTAAATTGACTCACAATACAATAAATTAAAGTACACTTTTCTTTTCTTACAAGTCATTGTCCATAGATGACAATGTTTATACAAGAAAAAATAAAGCTATGTTGGCTCAAATAGCCCCATATGTAAAATATGTACTTCTTGATTGACATTGGCACAAACTTTCTGAACAATCAAACTAGAAATTTAAAACTGAAAATTCTATTTTAATATTATGGCCAATGATCTGTTCTCAGTGTATTAGGTACTGTATCAAACTTCCCGCAATTTTGCGACTCCTATCCTGCTCAGTTAAGAAGGAGTGGTACTACACTTGAAAGACTTTTTTAAATACTATCTTGTCATTCCTCACCTTCTCTTTTTCATTTAATTTATGGAGTGAAATTTTAAGACCCAGAGATCAGTATTATTACTCCAAAATTATTTTTAATGTTTATCTTTGTAACATTGCTGTATAAGAATCATTGTAATGGTAGTTGTTAGCAATTTTACAATAGACTGAAAATCATTGCCAGTGTATTGTCAGTTTTCTGTTAGTGTGTTTGTATTTCAATAGCAGAATATTGTCAGTTTTCAGTTAGTGTGTTCGTAGTTCAATAGCGTATTGTCAGTTTCCATTTAGCATATTTGCAGTTCAGTAGGATGTTGTCAGTTCCAATTAGCATGTTTGCAGGTTGGTGTGGGCATATTGTTTGTTATGAGCATTGGTAGTTTAAAATAACCATAAAATCAGTTATCCAAAGCTTGGACATTTGTTAAGTGGATTTGTATTCAAGTTGTTTAAGTTACTTTCTTAGATCCAGTGATTCATCTTTTTTTCTTACTCCCAAAAGTAAACATGACAAGTTAACATTATGAGACAATCTTATTTTTCAACATTGAAGAAAAGAATGAGAGCAGAATTTTTCTTAATGTGACATGGGCTCATCATTCTGGGAAAAGAGTTCAATAAATTTGGAGTAGAATGTTCAGAAGAAAATTGCTGAAATTAGGAATTCTGCATGATTTGAAATATTTTACTTTGGGGACTGGTGTCCATTTACTATGCAACTTTGGACTATTTTTGGCCCCAAGGATCCACAAAATATATGACTGAAAATATTTTTGCTTGAAGAAAATAAGTGATTCTTCAACAATCGTGTATGTGGAAAAAATTTAAAAATGCAACCATATTTATGTATGGGCTAATATGGTAAATCTGATCTGGGCACCAACAGTGTTGCAGAGCCTTGGAAGCTAGGGAAATCTGTTACAAAGGACCATTATGGAGGTGTTTAACTCCCAGTACCTTCCCAGCCTGGGTGGGGTCCTAAAAATACAAAACTGTTCTGTAACTTTGTTGTAGTTTAGTATTATCACTGGAATATTGGCAGGAGAAAAAAGTTTTGTTGCACAAGTTTGCTTCTCTTGTTCATCAGAAATGACATGTTTTCTGTAACAGTACTCCCTTGCCAAAATGGACTATTTCATATCCATTTTGTGTTTTCCTAATTGGGTTTTGTGTCTTTTCATTCCAAGATAATTTTGATCATCATTTCATCAAAGGTAAGTATTTTTTATGTAGCAAGAGACAACAGAATATAATTTATGCCAGAAACAACCATATAGTTGCAATATATTTAATTGTTTACTGTCTTTAAATGATTCCATAAATAATGATTCCATATTTACCGTTATTTTTGATAGTTGTACAAGAAAGGTGCATATCCTTTGATATATTTTTGTCTGGCCTGGATAGCATGGCATGACAATACACAGGTACTATTTTTCCAATTGTGATGGATTATGCTTCTCTGTTGAAGTCTTACATTTCTTGTAACTTGTAGGTACAAGTTTGAAATATTCTGAATATTTTGTTATGGCTTTCTTTGTTTCTTTTTGAACCTGTCAATAAATTTAATGCCAATAGATAGACAAAATTACATTCTTTAAAGGTATCTGCTGCTGTCTATGCAGCACATCTGGACACCTGCAGATATAAGCATGTTAAATAACATAGGTAAATGACAGTGACACAAAATGGTGGAGGAGAATTGTTTTGCTCCTGGGCAAAGAGCAATACAAATTTGGGCAATCTTAAGGTACTCTCAAGCTAATATCATGGCCATCTTGGATAAATTTTCGAGCTGTAATTCTCTGTCATATAATACAATTTTGTTGTGGTTTCATCATTTTAAAGATGGTGGCAAATCCCTGGAAGATGGCCAATATCCTGGAAAACCATCGTCTTTGATTGGTGAGGGGAAAGTGGATGCTGCATAGGGCAATTGATGAAGATGCTCAGTACACAGTGGAGGATATTTTTGTTATAACAGACATTAATTTGTCAGCTGTATTTAATATATTGAAAGATCATATGTAGCTCTTTTGTTAATGGATGATGAAAATAGACTGGTACTTGGCAAATATGAAAAGAGTTGCCCAAGATGTTTGGATGTGATTGTCATGGGTTGAAATATAGATTTACTATTTTCATCCCAACTCAAGAGAAAACAGTCAAGTTTGGACTGGAGATGTGGTCAGTCTGTCAAGAAAGTTTTATATGTGTTATTTTTCTATGCAAAAGACCCTGCCATCCAGGTACCTATGTCAGACTTTGGCAATGGACCATTTTATTCCATTTATTTCTCCAGAGTGTTGCCAAAAGCTGTGGAACATCACCAAACCACCCAACTGTGCACTAGTAGCCAAGGTCTCCATCTACTCCATTTCAGTGCACTGGCACATATATCCACCACTGTGACCGACTTCCTAAAGTTGCTATCCTCCTAAGTTTGCCACATCCTTCATACAACTCTTGATTTAGCTCCAGTTGATTTTTGGCTGAATTCTGTTATCAAAGATTCACAGAGGAGTCAGCAATTTTGAAAGCTTCTGTGCAGTTAGAAATGATTTTTTCCAATATATGAGCAATATACCAAATGGTGTATGGTACTTAACAATTCGATGTTCAGACTATTGAAGTGTGTTGAGGTGCCTGGGAAGTACTTTTAGTGGATGCTCTGATGTTAATATATCTCTCCCAGTAAAATATCAGTGTTACTACAGTTGCTTTAAAAAAAAATCAGTCCATTCCATGCTAACATGTCTGTCCCAGTAAAATATCAGATTTACTGCAGTTGCTTTAAAAAGTCAGTCCATTCCATGCTAACATGTCTGTCCCAGTAAAATATCAGTGTTACTACAGTTGCTTTAAAAAATCAGTCCATTCCATGCTGACATGTCTGTCCCAGTAAAATATCAGTATTACTACAGTTGCTTTAAAAAAATCAGTCCATTCCATGCTGACATGTCTGTCCCAGTAAAATATCAGTGTTACTACAGTTGCTTTAAAAAATCAGTCCATTCCATGCTAACATGTCTGTCCCAGTAAAATATCAGTGTTACTACAGTTGCTTTAAAAAAATCAGTCCATTCTATGCTGACATGTCTGTCCCAGTAAAATATCAGTGTTACTGCAGTTGCTTTAAAAAATCAGTCCATTCTATGCTGACATGTCTGTCCCAGTAAAATATCAGTGTTACTACAGTTGCTTTAAAAAGTCGGTCCATTCCATGCTAACATGTCTGTCCCAGTAAAATATCAGTGTTACTGCAGTTGCTTTAAAAAAATCAGTCCATTCCATGCAGACATGTCTGTCCCAGTAAAATATCAGTGTTGATGCAGATGTTCATCATTTCTTGTAAGGAAACTATATGTTCTAAATTGATTTGTTTTGTATGTTTCTATTTATTGATTATTTCTCTATCCTCTTAACTGTTTTAATAGAATTTTCAGTAGTTCACATGGTTTGAAATACACTGTAGCAAGTATCAAATTTACTACCAATTTTAAGTTTTTCTATCTCGGTGAAAAATCTGGCAGTCAATTGTTGGTACCAAGCATTTCTGAAAAGTTCAGATCGCCCATGTTTACATCAATACATGTATATATGCAAGTCAGTCAATGTTTTTGGTTATTCTTAGAATTTTCTAGCAAGGACCTTCACACTGCTGTAGAAAATGCATATACTAATCAAGGTAATGTTGTTTGAAAAGTGTCTATAAGATATGGATCAGTTCAATGCATGGACAATACAGTTTTGCCCACATGTATTAAATACACATCATGCTGCACATGATAACAGCTGTCAGAGTTTTTAAAGCAGCATGTGCATCTTTAAAATTGCTGCCACTTGCTAAGCCATTTTGTTGGAAGAAAAAAAGTTTTTCTTGTTAGTTTGTTTAATTCTAACCCTTATTTATCATAGAAATTACTTGACATCTTTCTGATTAGACGAGAGACATGAACATTTCATTGTGAACTTTAAGCAGGGCTGACCATATGTAGTTTTTCCACATTACTGCTATCTCTTGTTATAAGGCATATGTTGGAATCCATAACTGACAACAGTGTTTTGCACCAAACAGTGGTATAGCAAGATTGATTGCAAGTTCAGTGTTTGCATATATGCATATCTGATTGTAGGGGAATAAACAACAAAATGACTGTCAAACATATAGTATTAACATTGTTGTTGGGGTCCATAACTGCTTGTTGACAGCAAGAATGATTGAAAATTCAGTAATTGCATGTATGTTTATTGGAGAGAAATCAACATTATGCCCATCAAAAAGACATTAATAAAATTTAGTTTATTGAAATTCAAAACATTTGTTCATGTCATATTATTTCTGCATTTAATTTTGTCGAATAATGTTTTAAAAGAAAATAAAAATTTAGTATCAGGCTTCATTTTCTTTCAGTCATCCTATATGGTCATACATCTGATGGACTAGTTCAAGTACAGTGTTTAATTTTTGGTCACCAGGTCTGTAGCAGTACTGTGTTACATCTGAAATTGTGGTATAATGTAGGGTGTTATAATGAGAAAGAGCTGTTTATGGATTTCATCAGAGTTGCAAATAAATGGACAAAAGAAGCAAAAGTGGAGGGTTTTTTTTCATATTCAAAATTTACATTGTTGACCTAAAATATCTTTTGAAATCCTGCATTAATTTATTGTTTTTACCTGAAAATGTCTTGTATAAAATTATTATAAGCTGGGGAGATAAATAACAACAAAATCACCATGAGAATTTTAAAAAAGCAGCAGAAATACCATGAGAATGAAAGTAACAGGAAAAATGCCATGGAAATGGAAGGTAACTTGATTTGTGATTGCTATTCCAAATGGTCTTCTTAGTGATTTTTCATTAAATGAAGCTTAATGACTATTGAAAATCCTTCTTTTGGATGGTATTGAGTGAGTAACAGCTGGCTTGATTAAAGTTTTTATAGATTTGAGTTATGCATGGAATTTCTCATGAGATGTGATGACACTTGAAGCTTAAAGTTACCGCTTGTGAATAGGTATGATACAACTACAAGCTGCATAGATCCAGATCTGTCATTGCTTATTGCACCAGTAGATATGGGTCTGTGTGGTTATGACTGATTAGTAGAACAAACAGCTTAGTCTTTGAACTGCCTGTACAGTTTGTGACAGCAGACCAGGGTCTGCATTGTTTGCAATTAGACCCAACATGTATATATGGTATAGTTATAACATTGATCTGGTGGATCCAGTAATTATTCAGTCTTTGAGTAAAGGCATTCAGTTTGTCAGAGTAAGATCCAGTAATTATTCAGCCTTTGAGTAAAGGCATTCAGTTTGTCAGAGTAGGATAAACCCAGTTTATAAAAAGCCTTGGCATTTTTATTATGTTTGAAGCACTTTCTATTGTTAAACAATCTATTTCCTTGTTATTGATGTTTTTTCTTCTTATTATTTAGTTGTCTTTACTACATTACTTGCTAATTAGCGATTCATTGACAAAGACTTAGTGAAATCAATTCTTAGCATACATGCTACATATCATCAGCCAAACTTTTATCACTCCAGTTGAAGTCAGAATCATTCTCTCTGTCTTTCTTTATTAATAACTGTTCTGGAAAATATCATTTTATGACACCTGTTTCAAATGGCCCAAGATTTCTCATCGTTTTATGACACCTGTTTCAAATGGCCCAAGATTTCCCACATTTTGTCTCTGGCTTGTTTCTTCTTTGTCATTTCTTCCATTTGACGCTATGTTAACCCTTTACCTCATGCAAGCACCTTTGGATGCCTCTACTCGATTCGCATGGAAGCGCCTTTTGACGCCTCTACCCGATTCGCATGTAAGCGCCTTTTGACGCCTCTACACCATTCTCATGGAAGCACCTTTTGACGCCTTCTGTAAACATCAGCCATTTTGTGCAGGTTTTTGTAGCGCCACCTTCGGGGAAAACCCCCAATTAGATACTACATTCATTGGTGCGAGTGACCATTACGTCAGATCACGTGGTCACTGTTTATGCTCTGGTCAAAATCTGCTATTTAAAGTAACTGGGTCGTATTCTCCACTCTCCAAAATGGAGGTCGCAGATTTCATTCAGTACTTACTTGAGTTTTCATGATTAGAATCACAACTATAAAAGCTTCAATAACTTAGGTAAAGGCTCTGATACTGATGTAGGAAGCCATTAGTTTTTAATAAATTATCAAATTCAGCTGATTTAGTGATGTAGACACAGACAAAAAACTTGTAAATTTCGAGTACATGTATGAGAAATGGCAGCTACGGTTGGTCACGCAGCTTCACTTACATGATGGTGAACGAGTTCTCCCAAGATTTTAAAGCACATAAAAAATTCTTCTGTGAAAAATAATTATACAGCTGTAACGATTGGATTTTACCCTTAAATCTTTCCATATGTAATATATGTGTACCAAAAACGTAAAATGGTTAAAATTGCTGTTAAATGTAAGAAACACTTCACTGCTTAACAGGCCTATGTGTATGGAGTAGAAAAAGTAACAGGTGTTCTATTTATAGCGCACTGCACTGGGTAACTTTGCTACATGCGTATCGAAGGGCTAAAAAGCCATGCACTCTATGAGGGAAAGGGTTAACATATGTCAGACATGTTATCCTTGCAGGTCCTACTTAAAATCCAATCCTGCGCACAAACAAGAGAAGTTAACCATCACAAGCTACCAATTTATGGCCTAGCCTATACATGAAACTTAATAGTTACATGTCACACTGACCATGACAGAAAGTACTGCAAAATATCTACAAAATTTTTCACAATTACAATGGCACTTTTGTTGTTCATTCTTCAGGTTTCAAGATGACCATGGCATCATTAACTGGTTTGGTTTCTGTGAGTACATGTGTGGTTGATCAGACTAATTTATGGTCTGAACTGTCTGAGGTGCAGTTGAGAGGAGATGCCACTCTGGTTTACTTGATCAATAGAGAAAGTGCTGTAGTTCTGGGGTTTGCCTTGCTTGCTTAAATTATTGGCTATATCATACTTGGAGAACAGTCGCTTCTCTCAAGGACACACCTACAGGGCCGGCCTTAGGCCGATTGGACTGATTTGGCCCAAGCTCACAGGGACCCCGTGTGTTAGTAGTTCATAAAGCTTTATCTATAGAGAGAAGGTAATTTTAAAGTGATCGAAAAACATTTTAAGTTCAGTATCATATAAAACTTGTTTAAAAGTTTATTTCCAAATGCCGTGCTCAAAGGGGGCCCCACACGTAAATACAGGAGACCCCACCAAAATGATCCAAATTGGGAACCATGTTTGCTTAGGCCAGTGCTGCACACCTAGGCAGCTGGCTGCGCAAGTATCAAATGCATAATCCTTGGGTTATGAGTCCAGCATTCTACCTGCTGATATCAGAATGTAGCAATCTGTGCTGCTAAATCTCCAGAGTGCATTTCTCTTTCTCATAATCCATCTAATGCACGGGTCTCAAACTCAGGTCATCACAAGGGCCACATGAGGACTAATACATTTGCCCAAGAGCCCCATCTTTGGCTTGCTTACAACAAAAAGTTTGCATTATTAATTATTTTACAAATTCTGGGCTGCATATTTGAGATCCCTCATCTAACGCACATAGGTCATATTAGCATTGATTGTGCACTAAATATTTGGTTTCATCAGGAATTTCAATACATTATAATCATGATCCATTAAATCTTAAAGAAAGAAAAATTAATTTTGGTCTTATGTTGGTTGAGATTACAAGTGTATCAGCTACACTATAAACACTATAAACAATTCCAACTGCAAACCACACAGACCCAGATCTGCTGTTGTATAATGCATCAGCAGATCTTGGTCTGGTTATTTTGTTAGGAGTGGTCATTAGAACAAATAGTATAGACCCTGATCTGCTGGTGCATTATGCGATGGCAACTCCAGTTCAGTGTTAATTGCAGATGGGCTTGACTTGTAGGTGAGTATGTACGGTATATGATTTTTCAGTTTTTTCCAGTCAGTAATATAGGAACAGTGTTGTAGCAGGAGAATGCAGTTGCAGTTGCAGCCTTTGGTACAGTACTGAAAAATATGTTTCCAGATTATCTTTACTAATATGGGCTTTGGAAGCTAGATTTGAATTGAATAAAATTTGTGTTTGGCATTGCTTGCTAAAATTTTTTTCTCAAAATTAAATATTAAATATTTTACAAGGTTTTACTATTTGAAACCTGGTTTGTACTTTCTTTGTGTTCACTTTGTAAGTCATGGACATTACATTTGTTTTGTACAGAGCAAGTTTAGGGTCAGGAAAATAAAAGGTTACTTTGTAATGGTTGTTGCAACCAAATGAAGTGGAGCAGGATTAACTTTGTAATTGATAACCCTGACTGCAAACTCAGACATCAAACAATCTGGGCCACAGAACCAACTCCCTCAAAGAACCTGTGGATGGCCAATTAGGGATATATTTAAAATATACCCTTTTTGAACACACAGGGTGGTGTTGATATACCCAAGTGGCTATCAGGTTATCTCTTGGTTTATTTGCAGTGGTAGCTAGGAAGAAAATGACATCAAAGATATACAAGAGCAACACCTAGGCACATACAGAAAGTTTACTTGATGTTTTTGTAATGGGCTAGAAATTTAATTTGCTCAAATACGAAAGCATGAACTGGGTTTTGTTGCTTTTACTTTGGGGAATTCTGAAGATCTCAGAAGGGGTGAAAACCAATTTACATCCCACCACCCATGGTCAGAATCCAATTAGTGAAGGGTTTCTGCTGTTGATTGTTCCCAGTATTTTGTAATTGTCTGGAACAATTTCTACAAATGTTTCTATTTGACTATCTAATTAACACATGCTTCACAAGTTTCCCTGGTCACTGGTCAAGGGTCCTTAAACTAGATTAACACTGTTCCAATGCTGATCCAGGTGTTGGAAACTGTGTGTAAAAAAAAATACATAGCACTTCTCCTTTCTGTGTGTAATAAAAACGATTCTGCCTCAATATAGACCTCTTAAATTAAAAAAAATACATAAAGAGTAGAAGACTATGACCTAGAGATGCCCATCTATTTTCCCATATCCATACTTTTTATACCCTAATGTTTTAGGTTAGGCATATAATGGCATCCATCATGCTGTTGTCTGTCCATCTGATTTGTCTGTAAATCTTTGCTGGAGCCATGGTAGCTCAGTTCATAGAGGGTAGGTCTCATAATCCAAGAGTTGGTTCATTTGACACCCACCCAAGTTGGCTTCCTCAGTGTATCACTGGGACGTTACTTTGCTTACATTTCCTCAACATGATATTGCCAAAATTGGGTTGTTTGTTTCAATAAAGAAAAAAGTGTAAATTTCCCAACACAGAAATTTTATCACTGGTAAGTTGCATTAGCAAGAATTCAGATAATTTATTTTGGATAAAAACTTAACAGAATAGGACCTAATTAGCTGTATTTTTTCTTGTGACAAAGCTGTATGAAGACAATGTACTGACATGATGTTTTAAATAAGAGTAATGGGTCATGTACATTTTTAGACGTAGTGAGTACTGGTCTTTGAATGCCTGATGACTAACATCTAATGCATTTGGTTTGTGAAATGTGCTGATGATACCCTTGAGACAAGGTGACTATTTAATCAAATATACAGGTCCCAAGTGGCATAGTGGTATACAGGTCCCAAGTGGCATAGTGGTCCCACCTGTGTCCGCTTGGATTCAGGTCTTGGGATAAAGCTTGCCAGTAGCTTTTTTCGTGGGTCAGTGGTTCTTTTCGAGTTCTTCCTCCACCAGATACACTAACCACAGTGTAGAACCTATCATGTGCTGTAAAAGGGCATTAAACCCTACAGAACCAATACAGGTAAACTCAACATAATGGCTGGCCAGCACACACCTGAGGTATCATTTTACATGGATACAGATTTTAAATATACCAGGACAAGGAGTTAGACTCCAGGGCAGGCAGTTTTAAAATATGTATTGCGATTTGTTAAACTTACGTATATGTGTGTGTGTGTGTGTGTGTAATTCAGATTTTTAATGTAGCTTTAACAGTTTTTCAGTCATATTGCTTTGATGTCTGCAGAGTGGCAGTTTATAGTGATGTCTAGCACTGGGGCATCATGCTGCAGACATGTAGCATGATGTCCTACTCAGTCACATTATCCTGACACCAGGTCAACCATTCCTAACACTAACCTCTTAATGCTGAGTGCCAAGCAAGGCAGCTGCTAGTCAAATTTGACTCAGCAGGGGTTCAAACCTGCAAACTCCAGCATATGAGGCAGACAGTCTAACCACTTAAGCCACTTATATTATGAACTACTGTTAATACACAGCACTTCAGATATATTTTTAATAAATCCAGGACTTCGAGTGTTGCAGCAAACTCAAGTTGGCTTGTTTAAGATAAATGTATGACTTAGGGGTCATGTGAAGTCCTCGATGTAAGTATATGAATTAGGAGTCATTTGAAGTCCTAGGCCTGAGTGTATGATATTTGTGGGTCATTTGAAGTCCTAGTCCTAAGTGTATGACTGGGAGGGGGGGTCATTTGAAGTCCTAGACCTGAGTGTATGACTTGGGGGTCATATGAAGTCCTAGTCCTAAGTGTACGACTTGGTGGGGGGGGGTGTCATTTGAAGTCCTAGACCTGAGTGTATGACTTGGGGGTCATTTGAAGTCCTAGTCGTAGGTGTACTACTTGGGGATCATTTGAAGTTCCTAGGCCTGAGTGTATGATTTGGGGGGGGGTCATTTGAAATCCTGGTCCTAAGTGTAGTGCTGTTCAATCCTATTCTAGAGTATTTCACTACTGTCAGATTCAGTTTTTGTTTTCTAATGGTTACACTTCCAGTATTTTTGGAACAGTGTTGTGAACCATTCAAGTAGTCCTTTTATCATCATACAAGTGCCATATGAACACCTACGCAAGTATGATCTCATGCAGATCAATCTTTAATTTAGGTGGATTTGGTAATTCCAGTCTCCAAAGCACTTGCAATGCACACAGAGAAAATTGTTTATTAACTGGCATGGTTTGGATCCTTTTAGAATTTTTGTTTTGACATTTCAGTCTTGGACTATCATGAAGATGGCATGCAGGATTTTATTGTCTGACTTACTTACCATACGTACTCACATAGCAGTCAGATCCAACTGCACAGACCCAGACATGCCTTCATCATAAAATGTGTACACACGTCTGGGTGTATGTACTTTTTTAGGACCAATCATTAGATCAAACAACATAGACCCCAGTCTGCCAGTGAATTAGGTGATGGCAGATAATTTTGCATGTTGTTTGCAGTTGAACCCAACTTACAAGTAAGTGTATAGGGCACTTCATGACCTGTGATTAATTGGTGCACATTTAGTGCATTCTTTCCAATTGGAATTCATATAAACATAACTGTGTGTATCTACAACCAATGGATAAAAAAAATTTGGTGATTTATGAAAATCTGGTAGGGTTTTATTATGAGAAAATTGATGTCTTTCATTTATTTAGACCATGTAAGTAGTACTTATTTGCAGCTCATGCATAAACAAAATGGCAATATTTTATGAATGTCCTCTAAACTTGCATCTGTATTAGGAAATATCATCTCTCCAGAAACTGTCACAGATTTTGATTTAACATTTAGCTTGGTGAGGAAAATATCTTCCTATGCTCAAAATATTACATGAAATTTCCTGCTTTACTTATTTTGGGATTTCTTCCAGGTATGTTTATGCAGATGGCTGTTTAAGTGTATTTTGAGCTACTGATAAAAACTGAACTTGATTTTTTTATTTTTGTCTTCACGTGTCATAATGATATCACCTGTCATGTGTAATTTTGGATCTTAAAACATCTATTCAAGAAGAAATCAAATTTATCTTAATATTAACATTTTCTCTCAACCATGCATGACATTTCTGTGAACCATGCATGGCATTTGTGTGAACCATGCATGGCATTTTAATGCCTCTTATCACAGTATCCTTTCATCCTGAAGATTATACATCTTGGGTGTTTTTAGTCAGTTATAAAAGACAGAACAGATGTTTTTATACCTCAGTCAAATTGCAGTGTGTATTGTTTTTGGGATATACATGGGCAGTAAGTATATCAGAATTTTCAGTGAAAGCAGCTACATTTTTTAATTTTCCTAAATGTAATACAGCAAGTTGCATGTTTCACCACAATCTCTAGATACCATGACAGTTCCGGTGGTCTAGTGGTTAGAGCATCTGCCTCGGATGCAGGAGGTCTTGGGTTCGAGCCCTGGCCAAGTCATACCAAAGACTTATAAAAACGGTACTTGCAGCTGCCTCGCTTGGCATTCAGCTTTAAGAGGTTTTGTGTTAGGACTGGTCGGCCTAGTGTCAGGATAATGTGGCTGGGTGGGACATCATGCTACATGTTGTGGCATGATGCCCCAGTGCTAGACATCACTATATACTGTCACACTACAGACATAGTAGTGATATGACTAAAAAAAATTGTTAAAGCTACATTAAAAATCCAAATCACACACACACACACACACACACTCTAGATACCATACAGTTTTACCAGGCACTGTGCATTGGTCATATTACATAGGTAATATTTAACTTGTTACATGCAACAACAACAAAAAAAAACTACCTTGCAGTTGTCAGGCCACATTGTCTTTGGCAGTGCTGTTAAGTACACATATACAAAGGTATGGAAATACCATCCTATTACTAATTCAACTCCCATAGTATGCCTGTGGAAATACGGCTCTGTTACTAATTCGAGAACATTTCATTTCTAAGTACTGGTAATCAAGCTGTATCCCTCAGTATTGATCCATGCTTGGTGCAAGCTATTGTGTGGAGAAAATCATGAGCTATTACATTTTTTTATCTGCAGGTGTTTAAAATGTGTTTTCAATTCTGCACTTTGGGAATCAGGTGCTATGTTCAGTATTAAATATTTCTAAATCAAATCTGAAAAGATTAATTCCATCAGTAGAACATAGTCTTTATTTTTCTCCCTCTCAGATTGGATAAGTTCTCAAGAGATTATTTTTACAAAATCATTATTTTTCATTATCAGCCAATCAATCCATATATACTCTCTTTTATGTTCACCCAATTCTAGACTGGTTCCCATTTTTACATATACATCACTCCCTTGATAACGCATGCCAAAATAATGGGCAAACCCACTTATAATTTGGGGTCAGGCATGGATCCCGTTTTGTTCACTAGAAAATGTAAAAAAGTCTAGCCTCAGTTTATGAAACGTGAGGAAATGATGATCAAAATTGGTAAATGAAACCTTGATATATCGCTTATTTTATAATAAAAACAGATTGTCAGTACCTGGTAATTTGAATCGACATCATGAAATTCTCAACTTTTAGTAAGAAGTCATATATTTTGTTGAATTGTCTTTCCAAACAACATTCTCAGTACATTGTAAAGAAAAATATTTGACAGAATTTTGATTATTGAAAATATAACTTACCTTCTGGTGGCAACACTTCATTAAATATATACCAATAAAAAATTTTTGTCAAGTGAAATTTTTGTTTTAGATATTTTAGTTCAGTTTCAGTGTAATCGTAATAAATGCATTATGCCCTCTTATATTAACACATGAAAATTGTCAAGCTACTGTCATAGCTATCAAGCTACTGTCATAGCTATGACTTTGAGAATTTGTGTGAGAACCTGATTAAGTACTGTTTTGAGATCAGACTAGTGGAGGTATTTTTTTGTATGTTCACGCTGAATAGCAGACCTGCTATTTATTAATCAATTAATTATATCTTTTGAATCAAATCAAATAAATGGAGTAGAATGAAAGAAAAGTTGGAAGACATGCAACCTGTCTAAGCTAGTGGTCACAGTCATGTGTCAGGCCATCTCTTCCAATTGATCAATCAAACACTGTTATCAATTTATTATGTAAGATAATTAAACTACCTTAAATTAGCCTACTAATTCACAGATGTAATCAAAGATAGCAAGGCAACCATTTAAAATGAGTACTTAGTGAATTGAAAGCTTTGTCTCACAGATATGGTTTATTTTTGGAGAAGTGAGTTCCAAAGCATGTAGTAAACTTTAATTCTTGACATTGGCACTCAGAGATTTCCTCAAGGATGGGAATTTCACTACTACTTGTATTGAAATCACAGCATTGATAATTTACTAATAGAGCAATTAAAAATATTTGTTCTGATGTTGATGGTTGTTTTATGAAATAAATGTCCAAAAAGGAATCTGGTTTGTTGTGAATCAGCAACAGCAAAAAGCATTGATAGAATACTCAGGGTTTTCAGATACACGGGATGGTTGTTGAAACTTCTTTGAGTATTCAGCCATTAAAGACCATCCCCACCCCCACCCTCACCCAAACCTGGTTTTCTCTGCATCCCAATAGGGATGGCATCCCCTTCTTAATCTATCTGAGGTTACTTGGTAACTTGCACCCACACTTATAGTGTAGTCCAGTGGTCGGCAACCTTTTGATAATAGTGTGCCAAATCTCATTCGGTGTGCCAACAACCTATATTCCTATAAGTCTATCTGCTCTACCATATTTTTATACATTATATAAGTACTCGTATATATGAAACTACTATTAAAACAAATAAATTTGATCTTGAATTTATTATATTAATGTTTAGTTAAAGAAATTGAACATAAAAGCTTCATTTGAATGTAATTAATCTGTATCTCAATTAATGTGAGCCTTGTCCTTGCATGCTCTAGGCTAATTGTTCAATATCAGATACATATTTGGTCACTTTCAGCTTCACACAGGCTTCTGAGTGTCCAGGTGTTAGGCAACTTTTTTGTGGACTTAAAACAGTTTTCATGTGAGAGAAAATCAGTTCACAAGTATAAGTTGAACCAAAAGCTGAAAGTAGAGCAAATGCAACTTTCTTCAAACAGATGAATGCTTCAGGGAGGGATGTCCAGCAGTTGAGAATAGCAGCTGACTTTTCTAAGCAGTTTCCTTCCAGAGATTTCCGCAATTCGGCAAATTTTGATGTCCATAATTCTGATGTCTTAAATTCAACATGCTGCATTTCAAAATCGTCAATATCCATCCACCTGAAAAGATCCAAATCTAATTGGGTAGTAGTCAGATCAAGCATGTCAGGCTTGATGAGGTATGAAAATATGGGTCCATGAATTTGAAAGTCTTGACTTCGTTTAGCAAACTCCATTTTGAGTGCTTCAGTGTACTTCTGAAGCACATCTATATTCACTGTAAATCGATCTGAATGAGCCTTCACATTTGGGAAGTACTTGAATGTTTTGGCGTTGATATCACGGCAAAATATGTCCAGTTTCAATGCAAATCCTTTCCAGTAGCCAAAAAGTTCAAGTACTGTTTGACCCTGTCCTTGTAAATGCAAGTTCAACTCATTTAAATGTGTCGTTATGTCTGTCAGAAACATCAGCTTCAACAGCCAGTCCTCATCATTCAGTTCTGGAAAATGTTGTTCTTTTTCATCAAGAACACCTTAATTGCTTCCAGACAAGAAACGAATCTATTCAAGACTTTACCTCGACTAAGCCGGTGAACATTGCTGTACAACAGGAGATTTGCATATTCACTCTCAATTTCTTGTAGAAGAGACTTGAATTGCCTGTGAATCAATGAAGAGTGGGAAACTATAAAGTTGACTATCTTAACAACAGTTGCCATCACAGAGTGCAAGTCCAATGATGAGATCTTTGCACACAAACTCTCCTGGTGTATAATGCAATGGAAGTTTAATAGTCGACGTCCAACGTGATTCTCAAGAAGTGTAACAAATCCTTTCTTTTTGCCAACCATCGCAGCAGCACCATCAGTTGTTACACAGAATAATTTATTCAACTCGATTTTCTGAATTTTTAAATAGCTTACGAATGCAGTCAGAATGTCCTCTGCTTTGGTTGTATCATGAAGAGCTAACAAGCAACACAATTCTTCATAAATACGATTATTTTCACAATATCGTGTGACTACAGCTAGGCATGGCAAGTCATTCAAGTCAACGCTTTCATCAAGAGCGACACTAAATACAATAGCTTGATTTAATCCAGTCATTTGTTTAACTGTTAAATTTTCAGTCAAATCAGTTATGCACCTCTCAATTGATCTTGCGGAAGCTGGTATTTCTCGAATCCGAGACAGTATAGTTTCTTTATTTGATAAATCACTGAACAGAATTTCAGCACTACTCAAAAAAGTTTCTTTGATATACTCTCCATCTGTAAAAGGTTTGCCTTTCGTAACCACACACTGAGCAATTTTGTAACTACATTCAGTAGCTTTATTCTTCATTCCAACTGCTTGACTCAAAATACCAGTTTGTTTCTTGAAACCAGAAATGGCCCTTTTGATGGCTTCACTTTTCTCTTCAGAGGTTTTAAACTTGGATTGATGTTTGGTTTCATAGTGTCTTTGTACACTAGACATACGACACACAACACTTTCACAACAGAAAGCACAAACGATACTTTTGTTGTATAAATCCATATTCTTTTGTCCAATTTTCTTGAAATGGGCGTTGATCAAGTTTTTGCTTTTTTTCGGCCATTTTAGGGGTACTGTATTTAATACAAGAACATAAGAAATAGCAATAAAACTATAAACGTTTAACACGTTGGCCGTGTCCTTCAGTAGCGGAAGCATGCAGTGACTGGTGTAGCGCCTTCAGCGCAACACTAATATAGCCTGCTACTGGCCAGTGAATGCGGACATGTGGCGACACCTAGCTAATGCAAGAAATATTACAGAGTTATTCCAAGAAAATGATATGGCGCCGTCCAGTGCACGTAGCAGCCATTATGCTGACGTACGTTGTTTTGACCTGCATTTAAAAAAAATCTTTTTTTCCACTTATTACCTTTTTGGGGGGGTCTTCCGCGTGCCACTGAAAATCGCTCTGCGTGCCAAGTCTGGCATGCGTGCCATAGGTTGCTGACCCCTGGTGTAGTCTATGTTTTTGGAATTTGTTGTGCATGAGTTGTTGAGGGAGGAGTGTAATTACTATTGTAAGTACTACAAAATAGCTGAAACCATATGTATTTATGAACTGGGAAGAATGCAAGGCTAGGGTCTGATGAAGCACTATGTATAAGGACTAGATAATGGAGTCCATTATGATGGCAATGAGAACAGAAATATTAAGAAGCAGTAGCAGAAAACCTTCAAGCAAACATAAATGATAAATAGCAATGTTAATAAGTTTTTTTAATCTTATACACATACTGTTCAGTCAATACTGAGAAGTAAAAGAAAAAAACATGAAGCTGTAAAAAAAAGATTAATGAAAAGACAAACGGCTGAATTATGAAACAACCTGTAATGGTACTGGAATGTTGGAATGAAAGGGGTTCATCTCTTAGCTCTTGAGTCAGATCTTATCTAAGATAACTGCCATTGTTTTCTGGGTTTGTAGTGGAAAACAAGATATACCAGTGAACCAGCTTGTAGAGGAAATAGTGAGGAAGAGGTGTAAAAGATGCAATGTTGGCATTGATCTGACAGGTTGTTGTTAGAGTGTGTGTGTGTGTGTGTGTGGAGGGTGGGTTGTGCACTGATTGGTAAGGATCTAGAAAGACCTGTCTGTTTTTCTTGTCATTTATTCTGACACAGATTTGCACCTGAAAAAAAAAATATGAAGGGATCAGAATGTAGAATGAGAGAAAATTAGGAATATATTTTGTTCTGTAAGACAGCTTTTATCTGGACACTTAAGTTTCATGGACACCATATTTTCAAAGTTGTAATCATTTTCAGTAGTGTATAAAATGTTCAGACATTACATATATTTGTTAAAGCTAGTAAAGGACATGCAAAAATTCAGGTTGGAACATAAAAACTAAGCAGAAACGGGGTATAGATGACCATGAGGTCATGAAACCATTTTAATAATCCTGATTATAGCATGGATGAACTATAGGTGTTTTTCATGCACAACAAGAAAAACCTCTTGACAGTTTCTATACTAAAAAATACTAGAGCAGAATTTTATTTTTATAACAGCAGACATTGCAGCATAAAGGCCTTTAAAGTTTATACAGATTATGCTAATCTGCCAAAAAATATGGCATTGTTACTAAAAATAGAACGAACTTTTTTTTTAAAATGACTTCTTCTGAAAACCCGCTAAGAAGAGAGAGACCAAATTTACCAAATATCATCCTGGCAAGGAAGCCTTTGGAGAACAGCCGACTTGAATCCCAAATTCAATACATAATGCACTGGATAGATAACATAAAAACATCCCAAATTAAACATGAATTCAAAAAATAATGCATTGGATAAATAATGTAAAAAACATCCCAAATATAGTTCATAACATGAATTCAATAAATAATACACTGGATAAATAACATAAGAAAAAAACTCATCCCAGATTAAGTCAGGATATGAATTCAATAAATAATACACTGGAAAAATAACATGAAACAAGAAAGTAATATGCCATAAGCATGGAATAAGTTTCATAATTTAATGAAGTGTAACATTAAATCACTTCTTCTCAAAAACTAGTCAACAGAAGTTGATGAGATTTGGCAAAACTTATTGGCATAAGGTATTTCATGTTTACAATAGAATGATGTTGAACTTCCACCCAGTATTGTTGCCATAATTAAAAAGCAGAATGTCAGAAAGCATCATTCTAGCCCAGATTTCAAGCCGACTGCCTTTGCATTTTGCTTTTAGATAGATATCAAGCAGGTGAGCAGTTTCAGGCACACTTAAGCCTCTTGCCACACCTGAGCAGCATTTATATTTCAGTCATTTTTGTCTTATATGCTCTGCATCATTAACCTTATTATTTCATTCAAAATTTGTTTCAGTCCTACACTTACAAAAACATCTGTCGAGTTTATACACCAATGGGTAATGGGTTTGTATCCTGTGCAGATTAGCTGAATCATGGGGGGGGGGGGTAGAATCAGTATGTGAAACACCTGACATCAATCTCCATCCATACCAGTCATTATGTTGTCAAACTATTCCAAAATGCACTCTTCTTTGCAAGGAGATTTGTATTTATGAGTAAACATTTTTTCCTTAGGCAAATTTGGCTATATGGTAAGGTGAATTTATGGTATGTTCCTGAGTCAATAATTCATCATGCATTGTCTGGTCCAGAGTTACTGTTTAAAGTTAAAACAAAACATTTTCAACCAGTCTAGCAAAAAGATGCTGGTAAAAGGTCTTTCAGTTTCATACAAATGAAGATCTGCCATCATGACAAATTTGAAAAGAAAATATTTTTTCAGATGACTTATCAAACCTGCTGAACAGAATTTGAACAAATTTCATACAAATCATACTGACATAAAGGATTTCTCAAATGATGATATTCTTCATCGAATATGGCTGCCATTACTAATAGTAGGAAAGCCTTTTGAGAAACTTCCCAAAACTGCTGACCACAGTTTGACCTAATTTTACAGAAAGCATCCATGGCCATTTAGGTTACAAATGATAATAATCATCAGCTGATATGACCACAGTTGATTTTTTTAAAAAAAAAACCCATAAAGAAACAACTCTGGAATAACTTCTTGTCAAAACTGCCAAACTGAACTTAGCCACATTTTACGGAAAGTGTCCTGACCCAAAGGCACTTAAATTTGTACAAAAGATGCTGATGGACCGTGAGAACCAAAACATCTGAAAGAGAAAAACAATGGAATAATTTCTTGCATGGAAAAACTGCTGAAGAGAATTTGGCCACGTTTGATAGAAAGTATCATGAGATAAAGACCATTAAAGGATTTTACAAAAAATTATGCTAATCTGCCAACAAATAATCACTGCCATTCTAACAATAAAAGCATCAAATACTGTCTCAAAAACCACATGAGAATTGACAAGTAAAAGCCCCCTATTTTTGAAAAATGGTCTGTTTTTAAATTTTCCCACATTTATACTAAAATCTATCTTATAAAACCACTCTTTTGGAAAGCGACCTTTTGTGCTGTCCTATGATGACCTTTTATGCTGTCCCATGATGACCTTTTATGCTGTCCCTCTAGATATAGGAATTTAGAAAGAGATGGGTAGTTTGGGGTGTAAAGATATCCCTTGAACTTGTTTAAGGTGCAACACTGTCTATGTCTTAAAACAAAATGCTTTTTCTTAGGATGATTAAAATAGGTTTTTCTGTTCAGCCGCTCTTGCACGATGTGGATGTCAGCAATATGAGTGAGCTCAGGCCCATGGCATGATGTGGATGTCAGCAATATTAGTGAGCTCAGGCCCATGCAAGCCCTATTTTTTGTCTGTGATATTGGTGACATGTAACTGTTGAAAAATGTATTGGTTGATGGAGCTAGCAAAGTTTTCAGGCACTTAACATAGTAAAGCAACATATATATGTATAATGAATGGCAACAACTTGGGAAACCTTTAGCAATTTTGATTGAAGTTCTATTGTTTGCTTCTTTTTCTGTGTGTGTGTGTGTGTGTGTGTGTGTGTGTGTGTGAATCTTAGTTCTGTGTAATAATTGTTCCACATGGTACAGATGGTCAAGCCTTAGAGTCATGGTGTTGTCTGTCCATCAGCCAACAATCTGGTTTCCAAAATGTAACTTGACCAGGAATTATTGTATTTGAACAGTTTTGGTGTGCAGCCTTATATGGATGTGGTTTTAGCAGAGCTTCATTTTCAGGCTTCTTTGTTATCATTTAAAAGAGTTATGGCCCCTGATTGTCTATCCTACTTTCATTTTGATGGCTTAACTTTGAAAAAGATTGTTAGATTTCATTAAAATTTGGTATGTGGCTTTACATTGAATAGGACTTTGAATCAGCTTCCCAGCATTCTACATCCTTTGCAGGAGTTATGGCCCTTTGACTTTGGTTCCCACATCATTACTTTTCCAAACATTGTTCGATTTCAACCAGATTTGGCATGCAGTTTTATACTGATAAGACCATGACTGAGATTGATGTTCAGGTTTTTTAAAACACTCATGTGGTATTGATTTCTAACCAGTAAAACAATTTTGTTTCTATTTTTAATGAACTGAGAAAGCTATTTGATAATGTACCACCAGATAACTTCAGCAGATTTTATAATGAGATTTTTTAAATACATTTTGTTCCTAAAGTTGTATCAAATTTTTATTGGCATTTTTATTTCTCAAACTTAGCTTTTAATCTGCTCTTTAGAGCCATGATTGTGTTGGTATGATATTAAACTCAACACACACACACACATGCATCCATCCACACACACACACACACACATGCATCCATCCACACACACACACACACAAGCAAATATTTAGCAGAGTTATAACCCCCAATTTTCTGTCCTTCTAACTTTGGTTTCTGCAGCATAACTTTACTCAGACTTGTTTGATTTCAACCAAATTTGGCATGCAGATTTGTGTTGATGAGACTTTGAAATGAATTTAATTTAGATTTTGAATTTAATTTAGATTTCAACCAAATTTGGCATGCAGTTTTGTGTTGATGAGACATTGAAATGAATTTAATTTAGATTTCAACCAAATTTGGCATGCGGATTTGTGTTGATGAGACATTGAAATGAATTTAATTTAGATTTCAACCAAATTTGGCATGCAGTTTTGTATTGATGAGACCTTGAAATGAATTTAATTTAGATTTCAACCAAATATGAGAGCAGATCTGGAACTGAATTTAATTTTCACCATTCCACATTAACACCTTGAAGATTAATGACCCCATACAGCCTTTCCTGCAGATTTGGGTTTCTACAGCATGACTGTACAAAGTATTATTGGATTTATTTGACATGCAGCTTTTTGTTGATGAGACCTCTAGTTATGTGATTGAAAATTATGTTTATCTGATTGCAAATATTAGTGTTGGCAAAGGAAGGACAAGTCATTATTTCAAGATGTCTGTCTGATTGGATAATGGCATTTTAAGCAACTTCAGTATTGTGTATAGTGTAGGGTGAGCAAAAGTGGTGCAGAACAAGCAAGTTGCAAATCACTTGTTCTACTGCTGTGTGGGACAAGTTGCCAGCCAAAATTGTATTGAGCCCTGTCATCAGTTAGTTGGATTTCCATTATTCTACATCATTTGGAGGAGTTATTGTCCCTGCCTGGGAAATGAAATAAATTCTTCTGTATAAAACATGCCAAAGCAGGTTGTAGTTTGTTTTACCATTTGGGATGCAACATCTGCTTTGACAGGGAACAGGAGGAATTCATCCCTCATCTCAGTCAGGTTGAAAGTGCATCAGACAGACCCAAAATTAATAGGTGTAATTCAGCATGCACTTGTAAACTCTTGATACACTGCTAACATATGACACCTTTTTGTGCCATTTTATTCTTCCATGGAATTACATTAGCTGCCAAATACCATAGTACTAAAGGGGTTCAACTCATTTACTGATGTAAATTGATGGGAATATATTTGGTACTGGTCTGTCATCATCAGTATCAATGTTTTCTTTAATTCACCTGCAACAGTTAACTTGCATGAGCATTTGCTATAAGAAACACTAATTCCAAACCTTTGTTTAGGCATTTTAAGAGTTCTTTTTTGCTGAAATAGAAAGTCCCAGTGAATTCAGTTCCTTATGTGATGGTTTCCGTTAGTTTGTGTTTTGGAATTCAGTGGGTTTAATTCAGCATTACATCTCACTTATCAGTCTAAGAGTCTATTTACCAAATCAATCAGTCTCCTAACTGATGCAAAATACATATATTACTGTATACCCCAGAAATCAGAGATCTCAAATACCATAATAAACAGAATGGGCTCATCTGTTTCCTGCCAAGGGCAAGTCTGATTGTCATTTCATTCTCCCAGAATTGAAATGGATTTAATCTGGAGATCATGAAAGTAGCAAATTATTGTGGTTGTCATATGCCTGAGACAAAACAGTTTTATATGCTGAAGTTAATCCACATAATTTTGGATAGTTACGGTAATCAGTTTTACACACAAATGCACAAGGAATTTTAAAGCTCCATTTGCAATGTTTATTTGATTAGATTGTTGCAGTATTCTGCCATATGAACCAATCTGCCACTCACCCACAGTAGCATTGTGAATGACCCAATATTTGGAGCCATTTTCACAACAAACAATTTATTTATAAATGTTGAGCTAAATAGTGCCATAACCTTGCAATGAATGGTCTTAGGTTTGATCCCTGGTTTCAACATATGCCATGGTATTGGGATTACCCATGGAATGTCAGTAATTTCCTCCGCTTCTTTTTTTACCATCCCAGTAAGAGGCTATTGGCTAGCATACTAACTGCTGAAAATGATATACATTCTATGATATGTTGTCTCACCTTTTCATGTGAAAAATGTGGGATGCTGATGTCTGTGATGGCACCACCCACTCTGTCTTTGTGAAAGCAGTCTTTGTGCAAGCCCATAATTCCATACAGGATGAGACATGGCATTTCTAAAACTTTTCTTAGACATTGCTGCATACATTACCCATACAACTTTGAAAAATCCTTGAATTTTAGAGGTTGCCTTGAAAAGTCCTTGAGTTTTGAAATGGTTGGTTTTATTCTTTGAAAAGCCCTTGAATTTGTTTTAAAAAGTAATTGAGTTTTTCCCCAGGCTGTTTGAATTTATTTAAGGGAATACAAAAGTTTAAAACTGAATGTCTCATATTTTAAATTCAGAACTTTTGCTATTTTTATATTTCCCAAAATTATTGAATAAATAAATGAAGAAAATAATAAAACATTTGGTGGAATAAAAAAAATCGCCATGAAAATGTTTGGAAGTCTTTCAAAACTCCTTGAAAAACAGCTCTCTAGAACTGTATGAACCATGTGTATATTTTACTTAAAATGAATGTTAAAGTTAAAACTTAGAAAAGGAAGTGAGAAAAGCATGTTTTATCTAAAGTATGGGCTGTATACTACATTATAACATGACTTGTAAAGATAACTGTTTGTGGAGACCACTTCTCATTTAAGACTAGATAATCAGTTTAATTGAGTAGTTAACTCTACTTGTCATAGACCAGAAAAGTTCATGAGATGATCCATCCATCATTTGTCTGTATTTAGCATAAGTTGTTATCACTACTCGTAAACCATTTGGAGGATTGCCATGAACTTTACACACACATTTATCCATTGGTCCTAAATGAAAATAGTGCTGCTTAGACATCCAGTATGGCTACCGCAGTGGCCATCTTGAAAATCTTAATATTGCTTCTTCTCCTGAGGGAAAAAATAATCTAGCTATAGGATTTTCAGTGGAAGACTTTTATGATATGTAGTTGTTCCAAAATATAATGTGTGCTGCTTGCAAATCCAATATGACCACCACAATGCTGATCTTGAAAATTTTGTTATTGCTACTCCTCATGAATTGAATGGGTGGTCATATCAGTATAGAGTTTTTACTGATTGTATTCTTATGATGTCTGTCTTTGTTTAAATGAAAATGGCACTGCACAGACACCGTGACTGTAGCCTCAACAGTGGCTATCTTGAAAATCAACATGGGGTAAAGACTTCATTCCTATCATATCTTCTTGGTCCTAAATGAAAAGGGTGCCAATCAGATATCCACTGCAGTTAATTTGATTGTGTTATTGCTGAAAAGATGGTTTAATGTTCTTGTTATGTAATTTACAGTGTCTAATTTTGAGATCACCTGTATTTCAAGATCTTAGTCCTTAGGTGAAGGAGCATTCTTTGAAAACAGGTTTGACTTCAGAATCTTTGCATCTTTTCTGATAAGATTTCAAGGGCATAGATAAAGTGAACTTTTATTGTGACAACTTTTCATGGGCCCCAGGTGGACTAAAGCAGTCTTTGCCAATCACTGCCATCTTAGCCCTGTGAGCATTGGTTCAAGTTATGGACTTGGCCAGTGTGATTATGTGAGAAAGCTTGCCATTAGTTTCCAATTGGTCAGTCATACTTATCAGGGTTTTCCCCAGGTTCTTCTTCCAGCACTTATCCTGGCCACTATGTATAGCCTATTGTGTGCCAAAAAATGCATTAAACCGAAAACAACAATGACAACTATTACTATTCCAGTAATGAGAACTTGCCCTTGAATTGTTTGCTTCTTTATAAGCTTAGCCATTTGTTCAGATTCAACTTCCATATAAACTAAAATTTGCCATTGAAATGAATATTGTTAGTCATAATATGTGTAAATGTGATGGTTACGGCAGAAGAGGCATCCTTCCCTAATGTGCATCTTTCAGACAGTGGAGTGTTTACGTGATGAAATTCTAATAGACTTGGAAAGGCAAATAATAATACAGATGTGCCAGATATCAAGGGTCCCTGATTTTGAATCATTAATAACAGAAGTGATCTAATATTAATAGCATAAAAATACTCCATAATCAAACTGTTTTACAGAGTCTATGACTTACCCTTTGTGCTGTTGATTCACATTATCATGTACTTTGATTTACATTGAATTTTTAGACTCACCATGGAGGATATTATGAAACTTCAGTTTTCCCTCATTATGTAAGACAATAGAGATTAACTGAGTTAGTCCAAATATAATATGTGTTTCTGGTCAGCTGACTGTCCCTGTTTTTTGTTGCCGACCCAAGCATCCCCCCCCCACCTCCGATTAAAAAAAAATCCTGAAATTGATTTGTGCATCTAATTGAGCAGGTTTTGCCCAGTAGCTAAAGTGCTTAGCACGTTATATATACCAATCATTTATAATATTTATATATGTAATTGTATTAAAAAAACTACTTACCTACCCTAATTTTTAAATTTTAAAACCAGTGCAGTAGGAATCGCACATTCTCGTTTTTACTTATTGCCATAAAACCCATCTTGTGGATACATGAAGTCTTGATGATGATCATACCTCACTATAAGATAACCATGCTTATCACATCGTATACTTTCGTGACTCCTGTATACAGTGTTGTAGTGAGGGAATACTGCATTATGTGTAATGTACCTCACAATAAGGTTATCTTGCATAGCACATAGTTTACTTTTGTGACTCCTTTATACAGTGTTGTAGTGATGGAACACTACATTATCTGTAATGTACCTCACAATAAGGTAATTTTGCATATCACATGGTATACTTACATGACTCACTTAATACAGTGTTATAATGAAGATCACAGCATTATTTATAATATACCTCACTATAATGTAACCTTGCTTACCACATTTCATACATTAATGACTCCCTTATGCAATGTTGTAGTAAGGAATCACTGTTCACACAAAAATAGGAAGTAACAATGAAAATCAAAGAACTTCAGTTTTACAAGCACCAGTGGTACGTAAGTAGTATATATGTTTTCTGTAGCATGTTTCATGTTTAAAGAGAAAGTATATATAGACTTGAAGCATCATTCTGTGATGTTTCCAAACCATTTTCTTGTATTGGTGTCCTCATTTCCTTTTGCCATTGACCATTCATGAGGATAATAAAATATGTGATGTGATGAAACCAGTGGAGACTTCTTTTCTTCACAATTATTAAGCGGTCATCATGGTTAACTGCATGGTGTTTGGCACTTTGACATGTTTTATGTAATAGCAGTGGTATAAATAACTTACTTTATCCTCTCTCTTTATAATGTTCTTCATGGAAGTCATAAAAGTTAACAGCACTAAACACTGTGGGCAATATTAAACTGAGGGATGTTCCAAGAAGTCTGTCCTGAGTAGGATTCAAATACAAATACAGAATTTTTAATTTAATTTATAAATTTAATTTAATGGTGTGAGATCATATAGTTATTCTAGTTCTCAAGAGCCAAGAACTAAAAGTGAAAATAAATAAGTGGTAAACAATAAAACAATTTGACCAGTTAAGTGGAACCCGTGACTTTACTTGTATTATAAGAAGAACAGAGGTATACTGTGGGGATTTATATTGAGGGACTAATGTACTATTATGGCCAGATATGAACAGCATAGATCAGCTGTCAAATTAGATCTGTGTGTTCTGCTTAACCTAACAGCTAGAATGGAATGATCTGTTTGTAACAGTGCATATATCAGACCTGTCATTATACTAGAGTGTACTGGTGCAAACTGTTATGTTGAATCTGCCATTATACTTGCATCTATTGGTACACTGTACATGTATGTTAAACCAGCCATTTCATAAAGTTTAACCTGTTTAAGTGCAGCGCATTTATTCAGTTTAATAAATAAACATGTATTACCAATAATTAGTCTTTTATGACCATGCATAGTATTTAATCCAAGGTTTGTAAAATTTCCCGCTTTGCAAACTTTAAATTTGTCAACAGAGCTTCTTGTTGAATCAGGCATGATATGTCAGAAATATAGACTGGTGTGTCAGTATTTCAGAGTTTTAAACCAATAGTAAAGCGAGACTTTGAAATCATTCAAAATTTCAGCAGTAGTTTCATTCCAATTCAACATTAAAATTTCTTTTGAAAACATCAAAGTCCATCTGTTTTAAATGTAAGTGCGAAAAAGGTTATTAAGGTCAGTCTAATTTTTATCTTGGTTAAAATTTTTCTACAGTATGTGCTAAAATACACTGTACATATCTGTAAAGTTATATATACTTTATGGCATTATTGCTAACAGGATGGAGGTTTGTTTTGCTATTTGATTAACACAAACAGAATAGACCCTGAGTTGATGACACTTTAGCTAGCAGTGTGCTTGTTCTGCGTGGATAATTAGAGTTGGTTTGTCAGCTTGTAAGGGCACTTTCCACACATTATTGTCTGTATTATGCTGGGAAAATGGGAGCAAAGTGCCTTTCCCAAAGAGATACCCCATGGTTCTGACTTGGGGTGGTGTCAAACCAACACTACTTGAATTATGAGTAGGATGCTCTGCCAAGCTAGCTACTGTCACATCTTGTAATTAAGGTACATCCCCTATGGTGGATATGTGCAGTTACATTCACTGGTCAGATATATTGTATGGAAATTTGACTCCCTCTGTAAATTGAGTTTTTCCATAGATAATTAAGGCCTTGCCCAACCTATTCAGACTTCAGTCTGTATCATATGGCCAGGCATGACAGATCAGCAGACCAAGTGTGATTGGATTTGTAATCATTCACAAAAAAGGACATAAAATTCAGTGCAAGACTGGATCATTTTTTATTTCATTTAGTTGGAAAGGAGACAGTTGTGATATTGAAAGCAGCTTTTATGTTATCAAATGAGGATTTACCAAAACCTTATTGATTCATGGTGAAACGTAGCATCCATGTTCAAGGACACATTTTGTGAGTTAATTGAGAGAAGGGATTGTTGGCTGTTCACAAGATAATTCAAGGAGGAAAGTTTTGGACATGTGAAGATTTGAAGCACTGATTATTACTGACAACTAGTCATATAAAATATATCCATCATTACTGTACAACTAGTCATAAAATATATCCTTCATTACTGTACAGCTAGTCATAAAATACATATATCCTTCATTACTGTACAACTAGTCATATAAAATATATCCTTCATTACTGTACAACTAGTCATATAAAATATATCCTTCATTACTGTACAACTAGCCATATAAAATATATCCATTATTTCTGTACAACTAGTCATATAAAATATATCCATCATTACTGTACAACTAGTCATATAAAATATATCCTTCATTACAGTACAAAATTATAAGTCATGTCAAACTGCAAACAAGAAAGATCCTGACATGCTGTAGGATAATGCATCTGCAGTTCAGGGTCTGTCTTGTTTGTTATTCAGATTACTCCTAACAAACTGCACAGACCCAGATCTACTGGCACACTATGCTATGGCAGATCTGGGTCTATGCAGTTTGCAGTTGGACTTGTCTTAAAAGCAAGTAAATATGGTATATAATCGTTAGTTTAGAGTGAAAGATTTAGCCATTGCAACTGGCTTGGTCAGTTTCAGTTTATTTTATTTATGCCTGCCATAAGGCAAGTATTGTAATATAATTTTGTCTATCTGTCCATCCATCCCAATGTCCGTCAGTGTCACCAATTTTGTTTTGTTACGTCAAGGGGTTTGAACTTAAGTTAACAAGATCAAGTAAAACCCAACAAGCAGTTCAGGTTTCTAAAATATATTTTTTAAAATCAAATATAAAATCAAACAAAATGAAAGAATTAAAAATAACGCATGAATTCCTAGAATGTAATCCTAATAATCCTGAAATGTTCTATCCATTTCTAACTAAACTGTTCTAAGTAACCTAAAGGAAGATTTATAGTGCTAATGTGCTACCATGACAACACAACTAAATTCAGCAGAATTATTAATTCAATTTTTTTTTACTTCAATGTAATCTCGTGTACAAAGAATATCACTGAAGTCCAGGAAATGTTTCACATAATCCACTTGAATTAATTAACTGTTCAAGTCCTTGATATAATCACTTAATCCCAAAGTACTGATAGTTTAAATCAAAGATTATTCACTCTGCTATATCAAGCAACATGTGAATCACAAATTCCTCACTGAGTTTTACTAATGCTCTGTATAATTGAAAGAATAAGCATGGTGCATGCATCTTCATTTTGCATTTCAAATAAACAAATCTCATGCACTAGAATTTCTCAACAATTGAATCTTATTATTTCAACTTGTCATAAACAAAAACAGACCTATTCAGACCATCAGATCTCATTGAACCAATCAGATGCTAGACCATGCATGTTAGAGGAATTGCACATTGAATTCCCACGGTCTTTTATGCAACCCACATTCATACTTGAATGTCATTCTAACCTGCTTAGTTGTTGATTTCACATTAGATCAACCTTGTCTTGAATGAAACTATTATGATGGAATATACATGTACTTTTACATTAGTATTAACCATTTAATTAATGGAGATAAAATATAGCTACATAGCCCAAAATGACTTAAAGAAAAATTATATTATAAATTCAAATGATAGTTTATTCGTTAACAGTGTCCACACAATTACTTGCATTGTCCATCTTCTACAGTTCCCAAACTTTACAGTTGGCTTGCAGTTGGGTTAAGGACGAACACTATCAATTTTAGGATAAGAAGTGGCAGGTCAAGGTCACTATGACTGAAACAAGAAAAATTGTTTCTGCTCAGTTGCTTGAGGTTATCATGATCTGCAATTACTAGTCTTTGTGGTTGGTTTGTACTTGAGGCAGGGAAGAAGCCTGTTGATTTTAGGGTCAAAAGGCCAAAGGTTAAGGTCACATTGACAATAAAATATAATATGGTTTCCACAAAATAACTCACTTTTGCATGATCTTCAGGTACGAAACTTTGTGGATGACTTGAACTTGAGGTAAGGTAGAAGACAGTTAATTTTGTGATCAAAAGATAAAAGGACAAAGTCACTGTGACTGGAAGAAGAAAAATGCAAATGAATTTCTGTGATCTGTATAGAGGCCTATTAAACACAGAACAGGAATATAATGTGTCAATCATGGTACTTTTATTTTGGCATCAATATCCCTTTAAATTTGATAGGATTTGTCACATTGTATGGTTGGTCAAAACCCTGTTAAAACTGTGTACCCAGTTTGTTTTCAGATTTTTCAAACCAGTTTGACTCATTGAATGCTAAACATTTTATGGATTTAAGTAATTAGATGGCTGAATGTTTGCAGTGCCAGTGAAGCATAGGTGAAAAATGGGTATCCCTTTACCAAAGTTTTATTGTTGTAGTTGTTAAGATTGTGCATTTAGATCAGATTCTATGATGCTGTTGCACATACAGTCATGAAACTTAATGAGTGTATTTATCATGGAGGGTACTGTTCATTAAAGGCAGGAGGAGGTCACAGTGACCCACTTTTCATGCTCCTCTGACTGTTGGGAATTTGTTATATGCCTCAGCAGGCAATACTACCTGCACTTTCAGATAGAAAATTATAAGCCATTTCATCTAGTGCACATGGTATTATGCAGTTTATGACTATAGTCATGCCTGAGAACTGCACGTGGTATTATAAATTTTATGACTATTGTCACACTTGGACTGCACATGGTATTATACAGTTTATGACTATAGTCATGCCTGAGGACTGCACATGGTATTATACAGTTTATGACTAGAGTGATGCCTGAGGACTGCACATGGTATTATACAGTTTGTGACTGTAGTCATGCCTGAGGACTGCACATGGTATTATGCAGTTTATGACTATAGTCATGCCTGAGAACTGCACATGGTATTATAAATTTTATGACTATTGTCACACTTGAGGACTGCACATGGTATTATACAGTTTATGACTATAGTCATGCCTGAGGACTGCACATGGTATTATACAGTTTATGACTAGAGTGATGCCTGAGGACTGCGCATGGTATTATACAGTTTGTGACTATAGTCATGCCTGAGGACTGCACATGGTATTATGCAGTTTATGACTATAGTCATGCCTGAGGACTGCACATGGTATTATACAGTTTATGACTATAGTCATGCCTGAGGACTGCACATGGTATTATAGAGTTTATGACTATAGTCATGCCTGAGGACTGCGCATGGTATTATACAGTTTATGACTATAGTCATGCCTGAGGACTGCACATGGTATTATACAGTTTATGACTATAGTCACAGTTGAGGATGTACATTGACACTTTTTGATCCACACGCTATCAACTCAGTAACCATCAATGTGCATAGATAGATACTGAATGGCATCATCATCAGCCATATTTGTGGTATGCTGGGAGATTTACTTTCGATTTTTTATGGTGTTTGGAAGTTGAAATAAATTCATTGAATCTCAAGATACTGTTTCAAAAAATACATAAACAGAATGCAAATGGGGCTTTCTGTTAGTAACTACATTTGTAATTTATAAGTTGATTCTACTGAGTTTGCCTTGTTCAAAAT